>PVLD010035575.1:0-11692 GCA_004027595.1 Dinomys branickii | reverse complement strand
AAGAAAGAGACAGAAATGTATGTATGTATATATGAATATACATATATGCAGGAGGGCTAACATGGTTCTACTATTGTATTATATCACTTAATGCTAAGGAATAATTGATGACGGGTTATTTGATCAATCTTGTATGTCTGTATGTGTTATCCTGAACACACACTTCGAAGATATCAATATGCAAAGCAGCAACTATTGGGTTTTTTTTTTTTTGCCTGTTTTGTTTTCTGTCTTTTGATGTTTGGTTTTTGTGTTTTTATGTTGTTGAGAGGATTAATGGTCTGACCAATTTTGCCTGTCTGTATATGGGTTCATATATTTACACTTCTAAGATATCAATGGATAAAGCAATAACCACTGTTGAGACCATGTCACCTTGTGTATAGGTCAGTTGTGATTGTACTATTTTTTATGCTAATTGGTGTCTGTTTGTTAATATGTTTTTGTACTTTTATTTTTTTTTAAATAAAAAAAGAAAAAACATATATATTATGTTTGGAAGTATTCCAGACTATGAAAAAGAAAAATGAATATTTTTAATACTAAAATATGGAAGGAAAGGTTATTGGAAACCATAAAATATTTTGTGATATATTCTATTTGTATCATTTAACATATACCAATATCTAAGTGACAACAAAAGAATGATCTGATAACTTGTGCTTTCCTTCTTGAAAACTTCATATGCTGAACAAAAATTACAAAGGGTTACTCAAGACCTTTTCCACTCCTTAATTTTGACTATGTTCTGGCCATAAGTCACTGAAGGAAAAGGGTTAGAAAAGCCCAGTGAGGAAAGGAAGGCCCCATCCAGGACATAACTGCCCTCTCCAGCTGTAGGCCCATGTCCTCATTCCTCCTCCATCACCCACTGAACAGAGAAAAGCAGACTGGAGAAGATGAAAAATATATTTTAAAGGAGGCTGCAAAATGTACTTAGCTTGAAAGAGGATGGAGAGAAAGTTATCACACCAAAGAGTTTGAGGACATGCAAGGACTCCAGTCAGGCTCAGAGGGAAAAGCCAACAAAGATGTCATCAAAAGTACCACACACAGGGACTCTAGGAAGCCAACCAGGAGCCTGGCTCAGTCCCAAGTTCAAAGAAGTATCAGGAATGCTGGGTCCAAAACTAGATTTTTCTCTAATGCAGTGAACAGTTCTTTAAGCTATCTTTTATTGGCCTTTGTCATGATAATTCAAGCATCTCTGTCTGATCCACAGGGTATTGTTATTCCAGATCACTCTCTAATTACCAAAGCACTGTAAGGACTCCTTCTGCCAGAAGCCCTGGCTGTGGAGTGATGCACTCCAAGGACACGGCTGTGTGTGATCCTTTACAAATCAGTTGATAACTGCAAACTAATTTTCCCATGGTTCAATGAGGATGAAGAGGTTATCTATGACTTAGAAACAACTTTAAGGTCTATACTACTGCATCTCAAAAAAAGCCATCCTTTCCACAGTTAGTCAGATCATGGTACCTACTAAGAAATCAGGTCTTTAGTATGCATCTTGTCCTGTGTATGTTACAGAAATACAGAAATTCTAAGTATACACTTCAAGTTGCCCTTAAGCTTGGTGCATGTGAAAGCAAAAATCTAAAATTTCTGCAGCTATTCATTAGCTCTATAAAAGGAGATGAAGCAGGAGTAATGGCCCTGGATAATGTGTTTCTGAGTTTTCAGAAAATTCAAGATTTTCCATAGATTTATTTTTTAGCCAAACTATTTTATAGCCTTTTACTTCAGTGTATTATGATAGTAACCAGCATGTAGATTCATCTAAAGTCGGATTATATATGCTATACACAAAATCATTATTATAGAGAATCTTACAAAGTTGCTAAGACTATGTCACTTCTAGAGAAGACTATTTTTAGGAACAAGACAATCTGTGAAGGAAACATTAGTCCCAAAATATATTTGTTTTGTTTAGGTGAATTAGAAAGAATGCCTGAGTGTTTGTTTTCTGAAAGAAAGATGTAAAACCGAAGTCTTTCAGTATCTGGACAACCAAGATTATGTGGAGAAAATGTGCTACGATGAACCAAGACACCACTGTCCCATTTATTCTGAGATACCTGGTAGTCATCAAGGGAATCCCTAACATAAAGCAGGTACAGAGAGGCTGGTGCTCACAAAGTACGGCCTGGCAGAAAGACAAACTCCATGACAAGAAATGGACATAAATGTCTTGTGGATTGGCTCGAAATGCTATGAAAATCATATTCTCAAACACTATAAGATGTTTTTAACTATGCTATAGGCATTTTTTTTCTCTAAATAGTGACATTTATTTCCTTCAGTTAGTACTAATTAAATTTATGTTCTGTAAAAAACACAAAGATCGTAGATCAAGGCTGACCTTACTACTCCTCGGATAGCCTTTGGTAGATTAAATCTGCAGACCAAATCCATCTTCCAGCCTGGTATTTTTTGAATAAAGTTTACACACGCATTCATGCATCCATTATCATAGGCTGTGTACGATAATGTTTAAAGTGATGAGTTGGACAGATAATGCATGTACCACAGTCAAAAATATTCATGCTCTGACCTTTTTCCAGAAATCTGTGCTGACTTTTCATTTGACAGGGACCATACACTAAGAGAGTGCATTCAATTACAGGTAAACATCATTCACTTCTAGCCCAAGTCCTTTTTCAATATAAAAATAAATTTAGGTTAGACTCTAAGCCTTTTTCTATCACACATGAAAATTTTCCCAACTTCCCCAAAAGAACGGTAATGGACCTATTGAAAACACTGAATGATCAGTTGCTACTGCTCAAGAGTAGAAAGGTAAAAATTATTCTGACAATATTTACATATAGCTATGCCCTCACAGACTCTACTTTCAAAACCCCTACCATTCATGAAAAAATCCTTATGTGTGCAGCACAGGGTATAGTCCCATTCCAAGTCACATAACATGAATAAAATAGAATAAGTGGCATCACTTCAAGTTAAAAATATTAATTATTGTTAAAATATCATTTATTCTTTGATAAAAGGGCCAAATATGTTCACTGGAAGAAAGATAGCCTCTTTAATAAAGGATGCTGGAGAAACTAGTTTTCCACATGCTGGAGACCAAAGGTAGGCCCATGTCTATCACCCTGCACTAAATTAAAGTAAAAATGGATCAAAGATCTAAATATTAAAACAGAAACACTAAATCTATTAGAAGACAAGCTAGTAGAAATCTTGAAGACATAGGAGTAGGCAGAGAGTTGATGAACAAAAACCAAACTTCATAGGAAATATTTCAAAGAATCAACAACTGGAATTTCATCTTATTGAAAAGGTTTTCCACATCAAAAGAACTCATCAACAGGACAAAATGAAAAACCCACAGAATGGAAAATTTTAGGCAACTGTCCCTCAGACCAAGGACTGCTATGCAGAACATATAAAGAATTAAAATAAAAGTCAGGCCGCCCAAATTGAAAGACCCAATCCACAAATGGGCATCTAAAATGAATACACACTTCTCAGATGAAGAAATACAAATGACAAATAAATATGTGAAAAAATGTTCGACTTTAATGTTTGCTTGAGAAACGATAATTCAAACAACACTGAGATTCCTTCTCATCACAGAAAAAATTGACTATCTTCAAATCAAACAATAACAGACACTGGAGGCTGTGGACGGAAAGGTGCCCTTCTCCATTGCTGGTTAGAGAGTAGGCTAGTGAAACGACTGTGGAAATCAGTGCGGAGATTCTGCACAAAACTAGATTTAGAGATCCCACATAACTCAGCTATTTGCCTTCTGGGTATTTTCCCAGAAGAACTGAAAATGTCACACCACAGCAATATATGTGCACCCATGTTTATAACACTGCAATTGGTCATAGCTAAATCTTGGGCATACCCCAAATATCTATCAACAGAGGAATGGATTAAAAAATGTAGTATTTTTATACAATGGAGTATTACTCAGCTATGAAAGGCTTTTATAGGTAAAGGGATGCAACCAGTGACCATACTCATAAGTGAAATAAATCAGACCCACATGTGTAAGCATTGTATTGTCTCCCTACTGTAAGAATCTGAAAGTGCAGATTAATCCAAAAGGTATAATAGATATTGTGAAAGGGAAAGAAATTGCTCAAAAGGAAGGAACAACAGGGATGAGGAAAAAGAGACAAGAAAGAAAGAAGTGAAAATACATATATATATACATATGTACACACACACAAGGATTGCTGGGATAATTGTACTGCTGCCTTTGGATAATTTAAAGGAACAGTTAATGCCTAAATTTTTTTCTTGCTTGCTGATACCTGATAATCTGAACAACTAATTTGGAGACAACAACATGCCATATAACAACCATTCTTCAATTCCTCCCATCTTATTTAGTGAAGCTATTCATTGTTTCTAATTTATTTTATTATTTTTTATTCTCTTTAATTGCCTGGTCAATCTTGCATTCTGACATCTGGTAACCTGAGCAACTTTGTTAAAGATAACAATATGTACTATAGCAACCTGTGTTAATTGTCATTTTTTTCAAATCCTGTACCATTGTTTTGTGTTGTTTTTCTTTGTATTTGTTACAGCTATTTTGTTATTTTCTTATTCTCTTTAAATTAAAATAAAAAGACTTCATTCACTGTAATTTAGCATTAGATCCCATTTCCCTACTACCCAGTAATCAAGCTGACCAACAATACTAACACGCATCGTTTTGCTTGTTATCATCCTCAAAGGACCAACTACCTTGGAAACAGAGACTATAACATCCATTCACTTATGTTCACATCAAGGAACAGCTCTACTCACCCAGAGCACTTCCTCCTGCTGGGAATCCCGGGCCTGGAGAACTCCCAGTTTAGGATTGCATTTCTGTTCTGTCTCATGTACGTTGTGGCTGTTGGTGGCAATATCACCATTCTACATGTAATCAGAACGGACAGCACCCTGCATGAGCCCATGTACCTCTTTCTAGCCATGCTGGCCACATCTGACCTGGTCCTGTCCTCCTCCACCCAGCCGAAAATGCTGGCCATTCTCTGGTTTCATGCTCATGAGATTGAATACAATGCCTGCCTCATCCAGGTGTTCTTCATCCATGCCTTTGCCTCTGTGGCATCTGGGGTGCTCATGGCTATGGCCTTGGACCGCTACGTGGCCATCTGCTTCCCACTGCGGCACTCCAGCATTCTGACCACTTCTGTGGTGGTAAAACTAGGGGTGGCTGTGATGGGGAGAGGGCTGCTGTTGGTGAGCCCGTTCTGCTTCATGATCACCAGGATGCCCTTCTGCCACAGCAGGGTCATTCCCCAGTCCTACTGTGAGCACATGGCTGTGCTGAAGTTGCTGTGTGCTGACACCAGAGTCAACCGCGCATATGGGCTCTTTGTGGCCTTCTCTGTGGGTGGCTTCGATATTCTTGTCATCACTGTCTCCTATGTGATGATTCTGAGAGCTGTGCTGCAGCTGCCCTCAGGTGAAGCCCGCTTCAAGGCTTTTGGCACATGCGCTTCTCACATCTGTGTTATCTTGGCCCTGTATATCCCAGCGCTTTTTACCTTCCCCATCCATTGCTTTGGCCATCATGTGCCCCGAATGGTACACATTATGTTTGCTAATGTCTACCTACTGGTGCCTCGCATGCTCAACCCCATCATTTATGGAGTTCGGACCAAGCAGATCAGGGACAGGGTTATGAGTGGATGGTTTGGAAAAATTCCCTGAGTCAAAGGAAATAACATTGACATTACTTCTATTTCCCTATTGATCTGTGAAGCAAGTTTGTCAGGGCATTGTGTAGCATCACAAATCATCTCTGTTAACAACCTGTGAAGCAGCGAACAATTCTCCCAAACCAAGAGAAACAGTTTCCAGTATATAGACAAGAGATCTGAGAGGTATAACAAATAACATAAACTTTGGTGACCTATGTTCACCAATATGAGAAACGATATATGTTTTGTTGATTAAGTCAATGAGTACTTTTAAAGTTAATCTCCTAGAGAACATGAATATAAACCCTTTTGTGATACTCCTGTAAGCAACCTAATCTGATAGACTGTTCAAAAGGAACACAGAACCAACTGCTTAAAATTCATGCATTTTTCCCATTGTAGACTCTCTTACAGAAATAGAATTTGTGAAGTAAAACCATAGATATTGACATGGCTGAGGTCATTATTTGTGAAATAAAAATGGAAAACTACTGCAATACTGAAACCAGGTGACACAACATGCAATTAAATATTCGTGTATGCCTTAAAGATTATACTTGCATAAAGTAGATTAAGATATGACAAATGGGGGCTGGGGATATAGCTCAGTGGAATAAGTGCCTGCCTAGCAAGCACAGGGTCCTGAGTTTGATCCCCAGTATCGCAAAAAAAAAAAAAAAGATATGACAAATGATCGAGATGTGATAGTACATCAGATAATAAAAGAGCAAATGCCTATAAGCTGATATTTATCAATTATCTACATATATTTTCAAAATATATCCAAGTTCTATTAATAGAAACTTAGAGCAATATGCTTGTGACATTTTCATTTCTTAATTTACATGCAAAGTACATTACACTGTATTTTATTTTACTTTATTTTTATTAACATTTAATTATACATACTAATGTGTTCAGTGTGCTATTTCAAGGCATTTTTAAAGGATCCTCAGGTAATAGTTTAATGTTATTATTGGGAAGTTTTTATTGAAATAAAAGCAAAAGCATAGTAAAGGGGTTAATTCATTCCAAAGCATTTACTTATTGTATTTTGCATCTTTGAATGTGAATGAGTAAGTGCTGCAGGACTTTCGTGTAGAGAGATGGGACAAAAGGCCAGGAAAGAGAATTTTTGTGCCTTTGTCTCATACACTAAAATCTGATAGTCTGGTTGGGTAAACATTAATTTTCTATAGTCTGATTTGGTATGATTATATTAAAGAGTTATATCAGAACTACACATGCCTACAAAGAGGGTAGTTTTGCACCATTGCAAAAGTTTCCAGTCTGACATGCTGGGAGGGGCCATACCAAATAAGAATGTACATTTGTTTTTGAATGCCAATTAATTTAATACACATCAGAAGAGGAATAGCTAGGTCAAATGGGACCTCTAATCCTAGTTTTTTTTATGAAATTCCACACAGATTTCTGCAGTGCTTGCACATGTCTGCACTCCCACAAATACTGCAGGAGAGTTCCTTTTCCTCACAGCCCCTCCCGCATTTGTTATTTGTTGATTTAATGATGATAGCCATTCTTTCTGGGTGAAATAGTATCTAAACATTGTTTTAATTTGCATCTCTCAAATGACCAGTGATGACTTTTTCATCTATTTACTTGCCATTTGTATTTCTTCTTCTGAAAAGTATGTATTAATCTCAGATGCCCATTTTTGGGTTAGATCTTTGACTTTAGGGGGTTGAGTTTTTTCATTTCCTTATATGTTCTATATAGAAGGCCTTTGTCGGAGAGACAAATGGATAAAAAATTTTCCCCCCTCTGTGGGTTGTCTTTTCATTCTGTTGGTGATTTCCTTTCATGTGCAAAAGCTTTTTAGTAAGATGAGATTCCAGTTTTTAATATTTAGAAGGCTTTCCTACACAGTTGGGGGTTTGTACATGAACTCTATAACTATACCTATGTTTTCAAGATTTCTATTTTCTCTTCCAGTATATTTAATGGTTCTAATATTTAGATCTGTGATATCTATTTTGATTTTAATTTAGTGCATGGTGATGGATATATTTCTAGTTTTAGTCTTTGGCATGTAGATAGCCAGTTTTTCTAGCATCTTTTTTTTTTATCAAAGAGGCTATCTTTCTTCCAATGAACATTGTTGGCCCTATGTCAAAGATAAAGTGGCTGAATATGTTTGTAGTTGTGTATGCATCTTCTACTCTGTTTAACTCATCTTCTACTCGGTTTTTTGTCAGCACTGTGCTGATTTTATCACAGTAGCTTTGTAGTATAATTTCAAGACAGGAATGTGATGCCTCCTGCCTTTCTGTTGTTTCCCAGGATTGCCTTCACTACTCTGGGTCCCTTCTGCTTCCAAATGAATTTCACTTTTTTCCATACATCTGTGAGCTGTGTTAATGATATTTTGATTAAGACTGTATTAAATCTATATAACAACTTTGGGAGTATGGCCATTTTCACTATGTTGGTTTTTCCTATCCATGAGCAAGGGATAGCTTTCCATTTCTGATATCCTCTTCAATATTATTTTTTAGAATACTGTAATTTTCAATATACAGATCTTTTACTTCCTTTGTTAGATTGATTCCTAAATGTTTCATTTTTGGCTGCTATCCTGTAGGTGTGGTTTCCCTAATTTCTCTCTCAGTGAGTTTCTTCTTTGTACACAGGAATTCTATAGATTTTTTGAGTGTTAGTTTTGCATCCAGCTATGCTACTGAATTTGATTACTAAATCTTGATGTCTTTTGGTGCAGTTTTGGGGGTCATCTACATAGAATATTATGTCATCTGTGAATAATGATAATTTAATTTCTTCCTTTCCTGTCCATATTGTTTCTCTCTCTCTCTCTCTCTCTCTCTCTCTCTCTCTCTCTCTCTCTCTCTCTCTCTCTCTCTCTCTCTTTTTCCCTTTTTAATTGTTCTGGCTGTTTCCAAAACTATATTGGACAAGGGTGATAATAGTGAACATCCTTTTCTTCTCCAGATTTTAGAGTGAAAGCTTTCAGTTTTTGTCCATCTAGTATGATGTTGGCTGTTGGTTTGTCTTAGATGGCTTTCATCAGATTAAGTAAAGACCAAGTGTTCCAATTTTCTGTAGGGTTTTTATCATGAATGAGTATTGCACTTTGTCAAATGATTTTTCTGTATCTATTCAGATGATTATGTGGTTTTTATCTTTGGCTCTGTTGATATGTTACATTTATTGATTTGTGTATGTTGAATGATCCCTGCATCCAGGATGGTCTGGTGTACAGTCTTGATGATTTGCTACACTCTGTTTGCTAGTATTTTACTGAGTATCTTTGCATCTACATTCATCAGGGAGATCAGCCACATGGCCAGGCAACATCACATAATGATTCCACTTCTGGTACCAAATTTGTCTTAGTTACTTTTCTCTTATTGCTGAGACAAAATAACTGCTGCCCAAAATTAAAAGAGGAGAAAAGATTTATTTAGCTCACAGTATGTAGTTGCAGTCCATAATTGGCTGTCTCCAAGGCAGGATGGCATGGTAGAAAGGCCACCATTCACGGAGGCAGAAGACACCAAAAGCAATGTGAGAAGACAAGGGGAAACAAGCCTCTTTCTATCTCTTATACTGTATGCAGGCTATCCATCTAGGGTGAGTGTAGAACTCACACCCTTAAAGCCAGCATTGGAAAATGAATCAATCACAAACTCTAGATTCATCCACCTCTGAAAAGCTTACCCCCCGCCCCCCGTGATTGCATGAGGCTTTAAGGAGATATCCAGATACAAACTACAACATTTGCTATTACACTATTTATAATTCTGGTACAAATGGAAGACTACATTCAAGGTTTTCAGTTACCATAAAACCTAAATGAGATCTTATTAGATCTCCCAATTTCGCCCATTATTTTCCTTCCCTGTTAATACTTCTTTATATTCATATTTCCCCATATAAATAGTTTTATGGCTTCTGCCACTTGGTTGAAATCTGAATAACATAAAATTAAACTCAATGGAGTGTTTTGTAACACCTTCTCCACTCTTCTTTGATGTCAGCCATTTCTCATGTGCTCTTGAATCACATTATGATTTACATGGTCAGTTGACAACTAAAACACCCATTGCACATCCTCAGAGGGCTGAAAGTGTTCTAAGAAATACAATATCATAGTTAGGAAGACTCTCACTTGTTATTTATTGGATAAAAGGCATGGTGCTAGGTGATATGGTCACTATAAACCTTGAATATAGTCTTCCATTTTTACCTGAAAATTATGGATCTAAAATTATGGAATGAGCTGGCTTTTGTTATTTGCATAAAAAACATGGAAAGGAAAATTTCCAAGGCGTGATTTACCACTGCTCCACCAAACTCATCCCATAAAGGTTATCATATGGCAGAAAAAGAGATACACATAAACCAAAAGGAAGGGCTTCCTTTCACCAGGACTAAACTCGGTAGATATTGGCAAAATAAGGTTAAGCTCATCATAGAATATGAAAAATATTATTAATACCTTTTACTGTTCAACTGACAAATGTGTTACCTAATTTTTAGCACTTCGTATGCTATTTTGTTTATATTAAATATATGCCTGCACATAATATAAGGCAATATGAACCTACACAAGATACAAAGTCCAGATATCCCAATATACATTTTAGAATTCACTCAATTATACAATTTTACATGTATGCAGAGAATTAAGAGATTTAAAAGAAAAATATAAGTAATTAAAGTATTTTGTGTGTCAAAAAGTAGAGAACAACTACCTTATCAACAAAAGTTCCCATATTAAACATTTTCAAATTGTACACAGCATTTGAATAAATATTTTCTATGTTCCAACACTGTTTTCCAATAGAAGTAGTAGTTGTTCACCTTCAGTAACTCACTTATATTTAAAATAAAAATTAAATCTAAACGCTATTCATGTACATGTACTGACAAAGAAATGGGCTAAGTAAATAACCTATAACCTATAGTTGCATAGTTTGGGCTCTCAGAGGCGTATTTGGTACTTTGAGTAAAATTACCTCATTCTGCAAAAGCACATGTTCAGAAATAGCTTTTTGTACTCCGAGATTGGTGTTGGTTAAATTTGACATTTCTTCTGAATTAAGACCTTCATGATAGCCTTTCTAATCTGCTTAGTCTTCACACTGTAGATGATAGGATTGAGAACCAGAGGGATGAGCAGGAAGACATTGGCCATGACCGTATGAACAAATGCAGGTGCTGAACGGCCGTAGCGGCGGACAAGAGACAAACTGATGAGAGGAATGTAGAAGATAGCAACAGCGCTGACGTGGGATATGCAGGTACCGAAGGCTTTGTGTTGCCCCTCTGAGGAAGCAATGCTGAGGACAGATCGGATGATCAGAACATAGGAGAGCAAGATACAAGAGCAGTCGATCCCTGCAGTGAAGAAGATTGTAAACAGACCAAGGATGTTGTTGATTCTGTTGTCTGTGCAGGACAGCTGAATGACATCAACATGGTAGCAGTAAGAATGTGACAGAACAAGAGATTTGCAGAAAGACAGCTTCTTGACAAATAGTGCAACTGGCACCATGACAGCAACATTTTTTATCAAAACAATCATCCCAATCAAGGCAATTCTGGCATTGGTGAGAATGGTGGTATATCTCAGTGGGTCACAGATGGCCACAAATCGATCAAAGGCCATGGCCAACAGAACCCCAGACTCCATGAAAGTAAAGCCATGCAGAAAGAACATCTGAGCAATGCAGGCATTTAAGTTGATCTCCCGGGCTTCAAACCAGAAGACACCAAGGGTTGTGGAAAGTGTGCATAGGGACAAGCTCAAGTCTGTAGTAGAAAGCATGGCGAGGAAGTAATACATGGGCTCATGAAGGCTGTGCTCACGGAGGACCACCAACAAGATCATGCTGTTTCCAGAGAGGGCGATCATATACAGGAGACAAAAGGGAATGGAGATCCAGACCTGGCCTGATCTCAGGCCCGGGATACCCGTCAGAAGGAAGGTCACAGTTTGAGCATTAGTA
>PVLD010035574.1:0-11692 GCA_004027595.1 Dinomys branickii | reverse complement strand
GGAGTTGACGGACCGCGGACTGGGAAAAACGACACAATTAAAAATAATAAGGAACATTGAGCGAATTCAAAATTTGCCAGTTTTAGATAATGAACTACCAAATAAAAGCATATCGTTTAATATTTCATATCTTAGGAAATAGCTCATTAAATCTTGAGTGAATCGCATTTGTACAGATGCATTTAATGAAATAAAAACTATGGATTATAACCTTTTTGAGAATTGATAAACACGATTTCACGAGGAGACAACAATGGGCCTCTTTTAAAATAGAATATACTTTAGCAAAAGACCAAGGCATTGGATTGACGCTGTTGTTTCTCTGGAAAATATAATTTATAATGTAAATGCACCCACTGTTGAGCGTTGACAAAAAGGTGGTCCTTTTTATTTTGGTTAGCAGGTTCTCTTGTGTTAGTCACAGGCACCGTGAATGGTATGGTAGCGAAAGGAGAAAGGGTTGATGATACTAAAATCTAAATCGGCTATCTTCAAATAAGGCTCAAATGAGGAAAATCAGACAAAGTTACAGAAAGTTGAAGGAGTATGGTAGACGAGATCTAAACAAAATGATTTAAAATGTGCTTGCACTTAGTATTTACAGTGGTTTGGTGTTGATTTTGGTATTTCTCTTTGTACATGGTAACGCTAAGGCAATGCTAATTATTATCAAATGTACTACCCAAATGTTTTCCTTATATTTTTACAAATCACAAAAAATGTCTTGATAAGGGTAAACTTGGCTATCTGTACTATTAATGGGAATAATTTGTCAGATGGAAAAAATGATTTGTGAATAACTGTATTATCAGCTTATTTAATTTGTAGTCAGACTTTCTGAGGGACCTAAGAATTGTTTGCCTCCTAAAAGGCAAAAACAACAGTGCCTGCTAATGTCTTAACACTTAATTACTCCTATGGTTTGGAAGGTAGTTTTAATCCTGAAGTGTCCGGGAAATGCTTTTGTCTCCATTTGCGCCTCTTATCTGCCTGTATGTGCATGCACGCAGACCGTTTTTAAGCAAGCTGTAAAAGGAGACTTTAAAGGAAAAAATTGATTTTTAAACTAACTTGATGGAGCATTAAAGTAATTAGAAACAGTCTTCTCGCCACAAAATCAAAAAGCTAGTTTACTAGCCGTTTCCTTTGGGTTGGAAAGGCAAATTTTCACATAATTATAATCAATGTGTATTTTGTGCTTTATGTTTTTCTGATTTAACACTTTTACACAGAGGTACCTGTGAGTTTGAATAGTCATGATTATTTTAATGGTGAGAAAAAGTTCAATTGCATTTTAAGATGCTATAATTTGATTCCAAGTTCCCGCTGAGTAGTTTTTTTTTACTAAGGTCTTTGGCTAATGAGATAGTCTTTTTCCGCCCTCTATTTGAGACTTACTTTCTTGGACTTTATTTCCTGAAGTGGATTTGTCAACTCCAAGGGGTTCATTGGTTTTATAGCTTTTGTCATATGTTGTCAGATTGTTTTCCAGAACATTATACTAATTTATAATGTCAACATCTAGGAAGTTGGTGTGAAGTTTTTTTGTTTGTTTGCTTGTTTTTGCCCCCGAGACAGGATTTCCCTATGTAGTTCAGCCTAGCCTTGAAATCACTGTGTTGCTCAGGCTGGCCCCAGCAATCCTGCCTCAGCCTCTTGAGTGCTGGGATTATAGGCATGTGCCACCCTAATGGGCTTAATGTGAGATTTTTTTGTTTTGTTTGAATCTTTTCTTGATTTCCATAGATATGAATACCCCTTGTAGATTTAAGTAGCTCTTTTTGCCGGGAGTGGTAGTGCATACTTGTAAACCTGTAATCCCAGAACTTGGAGGCTTATGCAGGAAGATCGTTGAGAGTTTGATACCAGCCTGGGCTACAAAGCGAGCTCAAGGCCAGCCTGAACTGCACAGCGAGACCCCGTCTCAAAAAGACAAAAAAAGCTCTTTTTTCATTTTATTGAAATTTAACTTTTAAGTAGTGTGTAAATTCTGAAACCATTTATATCCTTACATGACCTTGATTTTTTTTTTTTTTTTGTCTTTTTGAGACAGGGTATTGCTATGCGTTCAGGCTGGCCTTTAGTTCGCTTTGTAGCCCAGCCTGGTCAGGAATTTGCAACGATCCTCCTGCCTTAGCTTCCCGAGTGCTGGGATTACAGGCCCTCCCAAGTGCTGGGATTACAGGCGTGTGCCACCACGCCCAGCATATGAGCTTGATTTTAACCTTTTATTTTTGTATTTACCGATTTTTTTCTGTTTTTATATTTCCTTTTTTTTCCCCCAGTACTGGGTATTGATGCAAGATTTTGTGCATGCTAGGCAAATGCTCTACTGCTGAAGTATATCCACATCCCTTATACATTTAAAAATTTTTAAATGTACAGAATTCCTTCAGTTGTTTGAAATTTGTATATACTTTAGAGAATGTACTTTTTCATTTAAATTTTTTTTGGTCTTTTTTGAGACAGCATCTCGCTATGCAGTTCGGGCTGGCCTTGAGCTAATGTTGTAGCCCAGGCTTGTCTCGAACTTACAAGGATCTTCCTGCCTCAGCCTCCTGAGTGCTAGGATTACAGGCGTGAGCCACCACGCCCGGCAGGCTCTGTATAATTTTCTTACTCAGCTATTAGTTCTCCAATTACTAGTAATTGCTTCAGTTGCCTATTAGGGCAGCAGAAAGATCTTTGAGGGCTGGGGGCCAAGTTACTGCATCTCTAAGTGTAGATGCATTTTAAGTATGTATGTTTTATTAACTACCATGGGAATACACAAACATAGGAAGAGCTAACACATCGTGGGAAACCAAAAAGTATGTCCTCCTCGACCTCAGTACAGAGTGGCATGCAGTGTCATGGTAACTGATGGATGCTGTGGCTGAGCGGTCAGTATCTGAAACCCAGTGTTCCTGACTACTGACCTGCTTGAGCCATGTATACACTCATTCTCTACAACATATTGTCTTTAACTCTTTGTATGGATTGATCCTTGGCTTTTGTCCACACTTGGGTGCTAGGAAACACCCTTTCAGTGACTGGAATCATGTGTGGGAATTAGCGATTATCCTAAGAAAATTGGTATCAGTCCAAATGAGGTGATTTTATAAAAGTCATGAGAATTACTATTATGGAGGTAAGAATTCAGGTTCTATCTATTTACCTACAAAATTTTATCTTTTACCATGCAAAATTTTATGTTTTTCACATTTGAATATTAGTCTAATTTTTCTTGTTGTTGTTGTTGTTTTGAGACTCTCACTATGCAGTTCAGCCTGTCTGTTGAGCTCACTTTGTAGCTCAGGCTGGCATGGAACTCAGTAATAATCCTCCTGCTTCAGTCTCCCAAGGGCTGGGATTACAGACGTGGGCTACCCAGGATGTCCTTGAATTATTGTAACTCAGGCTGGCCTTGATAACTTGTGGCGATCCTTATGCCTCAGCCTCCTGAGTGCTGGGATTACAGGCGTGCACTAACACGCCTGGCATTAGTCTGATTTCTATATTTTGTTTTACTACTGATATTGCTTCCTGATTGACTATAAACAGGTTTTTCTGGGTTTTTTTTTTTTTTGTCTTTTTTGGAGACAGGATCTTCCCATGCAGTTCAAAAGCTGGCCTTGAGCTCACTTTGTAGCCCAGGCTGATCTTGAACTCAATGATCCTCCTGCCTCAGCCTCATGAGTGCTGGGATTACAAGTGTGCACCACAATGCCTGGCACTAAACAGGTTTTACAGATGGAGAACAAAATAGTAATTTAAAGGCCATTTAGCTGAGAGATAGCTCAGCGCTGCAGTGCCTGCCTGGCAAGCACAAGATCCTGAGTTCGATTCCTGTTACAAAAAAATTTACTTCTTGGCTGGGCCTGGTGGTACAGGCCTGTAATCCCAGCACTTGGGAGACTGAGGCAGGAGGATTGTTCTGAGTTCCAGAGTAGCCTGGGCTACAAAGTGAGCTCAAGTCCAGCCTGAGCTGTATAGCAAGACCCTGTCTCAAAAAAGACAAAAAAATAAAATAAAAGGCAATTTAGTAGTTGTGTCATATTTTAGAGATGCCCTTGCTTGATATTGCTTACAGGAGATTTGTGGATAATAGATAGGACTAAAATTTAGTGTGGAAGTTAGCATTTACTTGAAAAGTGACCCTGGGCAAATTACTTAACCTCCCAGATATTCAGTATCTTCATTTATAAAGTAAAAATTCCCACCTGTTTTGCAAGATTTCTGTGTTAATCAAATGAGTTAAGTTTGCAAATAATGCATTTTATTAATTGTAAAATCCTGTGCAACTGAATTGGTTACTGCCTTTTAAAATTAGTATTGAGGCTGGGAGTGGTGGCGCTCACCTGTAATCCCACTACTGGGGAGACTGAGGCAGGAGGATTGCTGCAAGTCTGAGGTCAGCCTGGGCTATGTAGTAAGTTCAAGTCAGCCTGAATTGCATAGTGAGACCCTGTCTCAATAAAAAAACCAACAGCAACAGCAACAAAAATTAGGGCTGAGGCTGAATGGCAAGCGTGGAAATGTGGAATACTGACTCCAGAATTTATATATTTTTTTGTCTTTTGGAGACAGGGTCTTGTTGTGCAGTTCAGGCTGGCCTTGAGCTCACTTTGTAGCCCAGGCTGGTCCCGAACTTGCAGCAATCCTCCTGCCTCAGCCTCCTGAGTGCTGGGATTACAGGCGTGAGCCACCATGCCTGGCGAGCCTAAGAAGCTTCAATGGAGGTCACATAATAGAAACTGGAGGAGAGCCCAGTGTGGTGTTGCATGCCTGTAATCCCAGCCTAGACGATTGCTGTGAGTTTGAGGCCATCCTGGAATACATAGTGAGACCCTGTCTCAACCCCCTACCCTCCAAGGGAAAAAAACCCAGGAGGATGCTGGAAAGAATTGAGTCTAAGTCTTTTTACTGTATGACACTGCCAAAAAAGAGTAAAAGGTAGTACGTTTTAAAGCCTGAATAATCCAAGCTTTCAGATTTTGAAGTACCTAGTTTATGTGTATACTCCTCTCCCTCTCTCCCCTCCCCTTTGCCCTCCCCCCTCTGTCTCTCTACCTTGCTGTGTTTTTCGAAAGCTGTTATGTTAGCTTTTGTGTTTCTTTCCTCCTGCTTTTTAGAAAATTTTGAGAATACTAGGCAAAGTGTTTCATTTTCCTTCCTCAGCACATGATCTCAGTTTGAGTTTTCATTTTCCCTTTCCAGCTATCGTTTTATTTAGGAAACAGACACAGTACTGTTTTTTTTTTTTTTTTAATTTTTGTGGTACTGGGGACCAAACCTTGTAGGGCACTGATGATGAACCTTTTAGACTCAGCTTCCAATCATACAGACAGTCCACTGCAGTGCCATAGGTTTGCCACGACTGCCCTAGGGCCTTCGCACTGAGCAACAGTCCCTGCCCTTCTAAAATTCTTTATTTTGAGACAGGGTCTTGATTAGCCCAGGCTGGGCTCAAACTTTTCATCCTTGTGCCTCAGCCTCCCAGAGTGCTGGCTTTTAGGCATGCACTACCACACCTGGTTTCTGCTATGGTTTTTAGATTTACTTGTCTGACGCTATTATTTCTAAAAGCCTGGGTAAAAAATTATGTCACTGCTGTCTGAAAATTATTATTTCCAGTGTCTATTGGTACAGGTCTGGCCCCCTGAGTTTGGGTATGTTTTGCCTTTGATTCAGTGGCCAAGTGTATCCCTTTTAGCTAATTACAATCAGTAGGATCAACTCAGCGAGCACTCTGGTTTTCTCACTTGTTCTTATTCTGAACTTCTGCAATTCAGTTGTTAGACTTGCTTTTCTTTTTTGTTTTTGAGACACGGTTTCACTATGTAGTTCAGGGTGACCTTGAACTCACTATGTAGCCTAGGCTGGTCTTAAACTCCTGGTGATCCTCCTGTCTCAGCCTCCTGTGTGCTGGGATTAAAGGTGTGCTACCACACCTGGCGAGAATTGTGCTTTAGGTCAGCCAGTCTTCCTATCAAAGAGGCTTATAATCCTGTGTTCATTTAATTTCTTTCAGTTTTATAGACTTTGTGTTAATTTTCTCTAGCTTTGTAATTTTTTTAACTGCTTTTATGGGATAGTAGTAGAAAAAAGAGTGGGCAGACTCCCAGATTGTTCATTGTGATAAGTACACATTGTGCCTCTCATCTTTGGAGCTGTTTGCCCTTCCGTAAAACTTGGGAGTTAGGTTGGTTGTGCAATCGGATCTTTCCTATTCAAAGATTCTATAATTTAATGTCTGAGAGATACTATATAGGGTAAGACAGAAGTTTGTGGTGTATTCTTAAACTTTTTTAAAATTATTTTTAATAGTTAAGTTTATTGGTACAATTTAGATATGCATAGTGATCACATTCATCATAGGGAATTTGTACCTGTACATGATATATCTTAGTTCCTCTTTTTTCCCATTCCCCTCCCCTCTCTTCAACTCCTCTTTCCCTTCTTATTCTATTTTTTCCTTTTTTTTGGAGACAGAGTCTTGCTATGTCATTCAGGCTGGCCTTGAATTTACTATGTAGCCCAGGCTGGCCTCAGACTCACAGTGGTGATCCTCCTGCTTCAGTCTCCCAAGTGCTGGGATTACAGGTGTGCACCACCATGCCTGCCATTAAGCTTAGTTTTTAGAGAATGCTTTTAATTTATCTTTTTCACTGTGAATTTGTTTTTTTTGTTGTTGTTTTGTCTTTTTTTTTTTGAGACATGGTGTTGCTCTGCAGTTCAGGCTGGCCTTGAGCTCACTTGGTAGCCCAGGCTGGTCTGGAACTCACAACGATCCTCCTCTCACAGCCTCCCGAGTGCTGGGATTACAGGTGTAGGTGTGTGCGCCCCCCCTCCCCCGGTATTTGTCTTTTTTGTGATACTGGGCACTGAACTCAGAGCTTCACACATGCTTGATGAGTGCGGTGCTACTGAGGTACAGCTACAACTCATTGCTTATTTTTGAGGTAGCATTTACCTAAGTTGCCAGGATGACCTCCAACTTGGTACCCTTCTCTATAACTGGGATTACAAGCCTATGCCACTGCCCAGGTAGATTTAGAGAATGTTCTCCTTCTGCTGGTGTTAGTCAGCCATTATATTCCACAGTGAAATGTTAAATGGCTGAAACTAGAATGAGTTTAATTGAAAAAAATGGTTTATAGCATCAAGGCATGAGTTTTGTGGAATATTTTAAAGCACATAGTTTTAAATTATATATTTCATGTTATTTATGTGTTTTAAAATATGGAATTATTAAAAAAAACTTAAAAACTGCTCAGGGTACATAAGATTACCTTTAAAGAATTCCAGCTTTAATTAAAAAAAATGGATTAAAGTAAACCTTAACTACAACTTATAGACCTAAAATTTGATGTAGAACAAGCATTATCATAAGAGCTGCTGATAGGTTGGAAACCTGTTAATAGTTAAAGGAGAAGCTACCATGTTTTCATTGAAAAAACTGTTACTGGCATTATTTTGAAAGAATCTATTTTTCTCTAGTACTATAATTACATTTTTATAGGAAAGAATTTTTGAATGGACTGCTTAGAAAGTGAGCAATTTTTTAAACTCATAAAATTTGTTTACTAGTTTATTGTACAAATATTCAAGTGGGAAAATTTATGAGTAGATAGGCCTTGTTTTAATTGCTGAATATACAGATTCATTTTACCATTTATGGTTTTATGTTTTTGAATTATTACTGAATTGACAAACTTTTTTTTTTTTTTTGGTACCGGGAATCAAACTCAGGACCTTGTGCTTGCCAGGCTGGTGCTGTGCCACTGAGCTACATCCCCGGCACTACAAACATTTTTTTTTGAGAGAGAGGATCTCACTATGTAGTCCAGGCTGGCCTCAAATGCACAGCATCCCTCCTGATTCAGCCTCCCAAGTGCTGGGATTACAGGCATGTGCCACCATGTCCAGCTGACAAACATTTTTATATAAATTAGCTGAAAGTCAGACATCATTGTTTCTGTAGAGTGAAATAATTTGGGGGAATAAATACCAGTTTATGACATAATTCTGACAGATTTTCTGTGAGGTAAATCTAAAAGTTCTAATTAGAAAACTACCATTTTTGGTGGGGGGGTACCAAGAATCAAACTCAGGACCTTGTGCTTGCCAGGCAGGTGCTTGTGCCACTGAGCTACATTCCCAGCCCACTTTCTGGATTATGTGTTTCTATATACGTTGCATTTCTAAGATAGGTAGTTAAGGTTATATAACTAGTGAATAACTCTTGGTCAGAGGATGAAACAAATGAAATTATCATTAACAACTTCAACTTTAACCCTATGTAAAGCCTCTTACATAGCACTTGAAAAGTAATGATTTATATCAGAAGCCTAATTTAGGTGGGTGTGGGTACATACCCCCATAATCCCATCCCTCTGGAAGGCTGAGGTAAAGGAACTGCAAATTTGAGGCCAACCTGTGCATAGTAAGACCCTGTGTTAAAAAAAAAAAAAAAAACCAAAAGCTGAATGTAGTGATGCATGAGGATTGTTCTGAGTTCGAGACCAGCCTGCACTACAAAGTGAGCTTAAGACCAGCCTGAACTGCATAGTGAGACCCTGTCTCAAAAAAGAAAAAAAAAAAAAAAAAAAAAAACGCAAAAAACAAAATAAAATTAAAAAACCCCAGAAGCCAAATTTATCCGACAATGTTGGAGAAAAAATCAAATCTGTAATAAATATTTGTATGCAATGCCATATATGTGTGTGTGTGTATAAAATATATGTATAGACTATATATATATATATAGACTTTAATATTAATTGTATATTTTACTAAAATATAGTTTTATATAGCTATGTGCTTAGAAATCTAAACTAAAAATGTGAGAAATAGTTGAAAGAATTTGCATAATCTTGTGTTCCAATCCAAAAGCTAAACATGTAGATAACAAATCTGAAATTATCTGGTTGCTGTTCTTGAACATCATGACAGTTGCTCAGTTCCTACCTCTATTGGGGTATTGAAATTGTTTGTTGCAGGATGCAAAAGATAATTGGCAAGAAATAATTAAAAAAATAATTATCATAGCCAATGATCATGGCACACGCCTATAATCCCAGCACTCTGGAGGCCGAAGCAGGAGAATCGCTGCAAGTTTGAGGCCAGCCTGGGCTACAAAGTGAGTTCAAGGCTAGCCTGAATGGCATAGTAAAACCCTGTCTCAAAAAGACCAAAACAAAAAAAAAATTATCATAATAGAACTCCATATTCCCCGAATTGTGGGCAAAGGGATATATTGGTTCTTTGACCTGTATTTCCCTAGAAAAAAAAGAAAGCCTGGAAAGAAAATCTGAAATTCTTTCACTAGGTCTCCTTATGATAACATTATTGCAGTTAGACTTTACTTTGATTTTTATTTATTCATTCATTCATTGGTTCATTGACTCATTCCAAAAATATTTATCTATTCCTGCTTTATTCCGGCACTTTTCTGAGTGCGAGAAATATGGCAGTGAACAAAACAAAATATTTCTTCCATCATAGTGACCATCACTGATGATTTACAAAATCGTTTTATGTTGTATTATTGTTCTGAACCTGTTGATGTATGTATGCCTTTTGTGATGGTAGATTTGTGCATATTTATGATGAAACATAAAATTAGCATTCTAACCAAATGATTTTAGGAGCTATGTGAACATGAGAATATAGCTGTTCTTTTCCACTAAGGATTTTTATTTTATTTTATTTTATTTATTTTATGTCTTTTTGAGACAGGGTCTCACTACACAGTTCAGATAGGCCTTGAGCTCACTCTGTAGCTCAGGCTGGTCTTGAACTCACAATGATCCTCCTCCCTCAGCCTCCCAAGTGCTGATTACAGGCATGCACCACCACGCCTGGCTCTAAGGATTTTTAATACTGTAGTTTTCTCTTGTTTTGGATATGAGGGCGATCTGGCCGCGACATCTGTCACCCTACTGATCGCCAGGATTGATCTGGCCGGCGAGGCTTCCTCCCTCAATGCTCTATGTGCATCCCTCCGGAAGCTGCGCGCTCGGTTGAAGAGGACCATTCCTAGGTCAAGGGTATAGGAGTAGTTGCGCTTCCCTGCTAGAACCTCCAAACAAGCTCTTAAGGCTAATTACCTCTTGTTTTAATACTTACATATGTATGAAACACATCAAAGATTTGAATATTAGTTCAAGTTCAAAAAAGAATATGGTTTTTGTTGTTTTATCGTCGAATTCCCATTCACATACATTTGCTCATTTCCAGAAATTTAGTTGTATTTTCAAAAAATGTGTCAAGGGGTTTTGGTTACATAGCTTAGCTATCTCATTTGGTATTTATAAAATTATTAGTTGAATACCCTTTGTGTAACAAATTACCTTGTATAGGAAGAACAATTCTGTTTTATGGTCTAAATGTATACTGTTAGTACTAAGGGGATTTGGGTGAGAATTTAGTACAAATAATACCTTTCATTTGTACAGAATTTAGTCTTGAGATTCTTGATTAGTTCATTATTAATGCTGAATAACTCAAGTAATACAGAGTTAATTCATCTGTGTTTTTTTGATTTTGGGCATGGCTACTTTTGGTTCTATTTTGGTGCTTTGATAATACATAGTTTGTAAAATTAACAGCATAGTAAATACTTTAATCAAAATATAATATATAAAATAAGAGTGCCATACCATTTCAATGCATTATGTCATTTCATTTTTTTTTTTTTTTGGTACCGGGAATTGAACTCCTGAGCTCGTGCTTACTAGGCAGGTGCTCTACCGCTGAGCTATATCCCTGGCTTGTTATGTCATTTCAGTGTGCTTATTTTTGGGTGTTCCTCTTAAATTTGGTTAAGTATTAAATAAAATTTTATTTTCCTAACTTTATATTTTAAAACTATGCTTTACTCTGTGACTGTTTGTTTAGTAACAAACCTCCTTTAAGTAAAAGTTTCTTTCCTTATATTTTTGCTTTTTAGGTAGCGGCCAATGCACACATTCCTCCAGACTACCTCCTTAAAATTTGTGAGAGAATTGGTCCTTTGCTAGATAAGGAGATCCCTCAGAGTGTTCCTGGGGTACAGACCTTACTAGGTGTTGGTCGGCAGTCTCTGCTACGAGATGCCAAAGGTAAGAATTTTAGATTTGAGACCTGTTATCAGAGAAAGGAGTGGAGTGCAATGTATTTTTAGGCTGAGTAAATGTTCTCATGGCTTTTGTAAATACTTATATTTTCTTACAGTTTTTATTATCTTGCCAATGTGGTTTTTATATTCTGAGCATACAAGTTTTCAGAGGAAAAGAAATTCTTTTGTGTCAGTGAATATCATGGAGGTAATTGTGGAACAGAAATCTCAAAGTTTGCTGATCTAATTATTGTAGTATAAATATTTAAAATAATTCTTGTTGTTGTTGTTGTTGCTGCTGTTTTGAGATAGGTTCTTGCTATATAGATCAGGCTGGCCTGACACGTAGTACAGGCTGGGCTTGAGCTCATGGCGATTCTCTTGCCTCAGCCTCCCAAGTGCTGAGTTATGGGTGTGTACCACCATCCTTGGCTAAAGTAATTCTTTTATTGTCTTATAATGTTTTTCTTCCTTATTAGTCCTTATGATATCATCCTAATCATTTAACAGATAGATGAAAATTATATATTTGCGTGTGTAGTTTTTGGTGGTACTGGGAATTTAATTCAGGGTTTTGCACATGCCTAGGCACATACCCTATAACTGAGG
>PVLD010035573.1:0-11692 GCA_004027595.1 Dinomys branickii | reverse complement strand
AGATCCAAGTATTGACAAGGTTGGTAAACACTGAAGTGTTTCTTAGACTTGCAGAAGACCATCTTTTCCTATGACTACACATGGTCTCACTGGGTGTGTCTGAGTCATAATTTCCTCTTCTAACAACTATATCCATCATATAGGATTAGGGCCAATGTTAATGACTTCATTTTGGGCCAGGGATATAGCTCATTGGCACAAGTTCCTGCCTGGCAAGCATAAGGTCATGAGGTTGATTCCTGGTACAAAAAAAAATTAATGATCTCATTCTAATTTACCTCTTTAAAGGCCTCCAAATACAGTCATATGCTTAAGAACTAGAAGATAGGATTTCAACATATGAATTTTCAGGGACACAGTTCCACCCATAACATTGCCTTTGGGTTCCATAAGACAAAACTTTACATTGACCTAACTAAATCTTAAAAAGTTAATGACCTCGTGACTCAATATCAACTAAGTATCTCATATAGAGAAGTACAAAACCAACACCCAAACAATAAAAGTATTAAAGTAGTTGCTGAAGTATTTTGTGAAACTTCACAAAATTCTCCAAATTGACTCATCACAAAATTCCTTAAAATCTTCATCTGTTCCTCTCTTCAAAGCTGCCATCATCATAACAGCATAGCAAATTACAGTGTCTTTCCCCTTCTCTTGTTACTTCCCAAATCTCCATTTTGTGTCCAGACCATGTAAGCTCTTGTATTTTTTTTCACTTTCTCATATTCTTCCATTAAGTATTTGTTATTTTCTTTTTCCATAGTTAACATTTTGCAATTTTCCAATAACAATCATAAAATAAATTTTGTATCTTTTCAATTCCATTTATCAATAATCATACTTCGTGTCCCTAATTCCCAAAAACTAGGGAACTGGAAAAAAAGAAAGAAGAAAAAAAGGACTGGTAACCTAGCTAAAGTTATTTTCTGTTAACATAACTGAAAATTATTGACTATTGTGAAATATTAAGGCAATATCCTTCACAGCATTAGGCCAAAAACTACAACTATCCTTCCTTACATCAATTCTCTTATATAAAACCTATCCATATTTCCCAAATTCATCCTTTCAGTTTTATTTTTATTAGTACACAATTACAGTATGAAATGATTACATTCCTTGTAAGGAGCTGGTACATGTAGGTAACACATCTAAATTCTTTCTTCAACCCCTTTCGCTCCCCTGTGCCCTCCCTCCATCTCTTGAGCCAATTCCCAATTGAAAATGCTCAATCTCCCTACTTCCTATAGCCTATCTTATATTTTGTACTTTATTTATATTTTGGTTTTCTCACATAAGAGAAACCATGTGATAGTTAAGCTTGTGCTTCTGTTTTATTTGACCTAAAATTGTGGTCTCAAGGTGTATCCATTCTCCTATAAACAACTCATGTTTATCCTTCTCTGTTAGGGTTCATATATAGACGTCCCCTGAATGTCTCATAATATCATAGGCGAGAATTTGGGAGGTGTCATGCATATCAGGGGATTAGTCCACTACTGAATCTATAACTAAATGTCATGTAGGGTGGTAGAGTCTGGTAAGGATGGTGGTTCACTGGGAGTGTGGCCTGGAAAGGTCTATATCCCCACCTCCTCCCTTAATTTCTCTGATTCTGCTGCTGTGCCATGAGATCTTTCTCCTCTTCCATGCTCCTCTGACATTACACCCTGTAGACTACAGAGTGAAATTTCTACAACCTGAGAACCAAACTGAACTTCTACTGCTTTAATTTGGGAATGTTTGATACTGTGTCTCAGCATTGGCAAGGTAAGTAAGACAGTCTTTATGGCAGGGTAGTATTCTAGTGTGTATAAATACCACATTTTCATTATACATTTATTTTTGATTGACATATATGCTGCTTCCAAGATTAAAATTATGAATTGTGTTCCTATATATATGGTAGGCATATATCAATATAATATGGGCTTGAGTGCATTAGCAGCTAAGTAAAACTATTACTGTATCCATTGCCCTCCAAACAACCAAGACAAGACTTCTCACTGTTCTACCAGGCCAATGCAAGAATGCATGTATGCATATTGATTAAACCTAGTGATACTAGTCCTACAAATAATATGTATGTATAATAATTTGTATGTAGAGATACTAGTATAATGAGTTTTCTAGTGATGCTATTATCTAGAAGTATGGTTATAGGTTCATAAATGATAGGTGGTAAAAATTTTCCCTACTTCTACCTTTAAAATATTTTTCCTCCACTTACCCTAGAATGATTTCTAGAATCTCAGTTATCAGCCTCTCCATTGGATGAATCAATTTGTACTAAACAAATGCAAATGTATATTATAGGAATGAAAGGGAATTAACCTGCTTAATAAAATTAGTGGTCTCAAGTAAATATCACAATGGATGGTTTAATTTCTAATGCATGAAAGGAATTGCAGTAAAAAGGAAAGTTTGGAATTTACAAGGCTAACCGTGATGACCATGGCAACTAAAGAGAATAAAAGCAGTGAGTTCACGGAACAATGAGTTCAAGGGCACGGAACAAACCAATATTAGAATAGCATAAAATGAAAACTTTGCAGATATACCTGCAGTTCTTTTTCAGTATAAACCACAGTTGAAATGAATTATCATTACATTTTTATTTTAAAAATATAAGAACAAAAACACATTAACACACACATTTACAAAATAACACAAGAACAATACAAGCAATACTGAAATTCAGACAAGGTGAGAGGAAAATTAACAGTGAGTTTTGTATTACATAGTTATTTCTTCAAAGTGGTTACTCAGGAAAACAAATATAGACACATAAGATTGAACAAATAACTGATCATTAACAAACAATTAATCATTAATCATTAACTGTTCCTCTCAATAAAGTGATAGAAGTTAGAACTACAACTATGTTAGCTATCCTGTATATACATATATACATAATTTTCCCCTTCTTTGTTTTCTCGTTTGCTTCATCCCAATTACTTTTTACTTTTGAGCAGTTTTCTTTCATCTCACAGTGTCTAACATACCTCTAAGTTTTATTCACTCTTTCAGATTTTTACACTAGTGAGAAAATATGTTGTTTACACATGTAGGTCTGATTTAATTCACTTGTGAGTATGATCTCTAGTTGTGACCATTTACCTATAAAAGCCTCGAGTTTATCTTTCTTTATAGCTGAGTAATATTCCATTATGTAAAAATAACACAACATTTTTATCCATTCCTCAGTGGATGGGCATTTGGATTGCTTCCATGATTCAGCTATTACAAATTGCGCTGCTATAAACATGGGTGCTCATTTATGGCTGTGATATGATGTTTTTAGATCTTCTGGGAAAATACATAGAAGGGCAATAGCTGGGTTGAATGGGACCTCAACAACCAGTTTTCTGAGGAATCTGAAAACTGATTTCCACAGTGGTTTCACCAGTCTGCATTCTCACCAGCAGTGGAGAAGAGTTCCTATTTCTCCACAGCTTTCCCAGCATTTATTATTGGTAGATTTCTTAATGATAGCCATTCTTACTGGGGTGAGGTGGAATCTCAGTGTTGCTTTAATCGGCATTTCTCAAATGACTAATGAAGTTAAACATTTTCTCTTGTATTTATTTGCCATTTGTATTCTTTGTCTGAGAAGTGTGTATTCTCAGATGACCATTTCTGGATTGGGTCTTTGAATTTGGGAGGGCTGATGATTTTTAATTCTTTGTGTGTTCTAAATAGAAGTCCTTTGTCTGAAGGACAGTCAGTTACAATTTTTTTCCAAATTTGTGGGTTTTCTTTTTACTCTGCTGGTGATTTCTTTAGATGTGCAAAAACTTTTCATTAAGATGAGATCCTGGTTATTGATTCTTTGAAGTATTTCCCGTGAGGTTTGGTTTTTGTTCATGAAGTCTCTGCCTACACCTATGACTTCAAGATTTTTACCTACATTATCTTTCAATAGATTCAGTGTTTCTGTTTTAATATCGAGATCTGTGATCCATTTTGACTTGAGTTTGGTGCATGGCAATAGATTTGGGTCTATTTTCAGTCTTTGGCAAGTATCAAGCCAGTTTTTCCAGCACCATTTATTGAAGAGACTATCTTCCATTGAACTTGTTTGGCCTCTTTGTAAAAGATTAGTGTGTTTGTCTTTGTGGCTGTTTCTTCTAGTCTGTTCCATTGATGCTCAGGTCTGTTTTGTTAGTCAGTAAGGAAACTACAGTTTCCTTAGTTGTTTGTGTATATGAATGCTATTGATTTTTGAATGCTTACTTTGTATCCAGTTACACTCTGAACTTGTTGAATAATTCAAGGAGTCTTCTGGTAGAGTTTTTGGGGTCTTCCATGTAAAGTAGTACCATGTCATCTGCAAATAGTGATAACTTCACTTCTTCCTTTCCTATCCTTATTCATTTTTTTCTCTCTCTTGTCTAATTGCTCTGGCTAATGCTTCCAGAACTATGTTGAATAGGAGTGGTGACAGTGGACATCATTTTCTTGTTCCTGATTTTAAAGTGAAAGCCTTCTTTTTTTTGTCCACTTAGTATGATATTGGCTGTTGTTTTGTCAAAGATGGCTTTGATCAGCTTGAGATAAAGACCATATATTCCTATTTTCTTTAGGGCTTTTGTCATGAATGCATGTTGGACTTTGTCAAAAGCTTTCTCTGCATCTGATGAGATGATCTTATGGTTGGGCACTGAATGAGAGATGTGGACCTTGCACCTTAGAAGCTCGAATACCAGGAGACTTTCATGTTCTTATTCAGTGTGATGCACTAATTGTACCTCTTTACTTTCTCTCATATCTACTGCATATCTTTGAGACGTCATCTACTAAGTATTTTATTATTCAAACATAAATTCCCAATGCTATATCATTTAGACTGTTTTGACACATGCTTAGAAATCATACAGATATTTATTTCTTTATGTTCAAAATACACTTTAAATAAACATTTGCCACATCTTGCACTGCTATCTACTTTGTTTCTCTGTGTCTTAGGATGGCTGTCTGCTTCTGTTTGCTGTCTCCCTTGATATTTTCCACTGAATTTGTATATTACTTTTTGAAATCCTAAATCCTGTGTGGTTTCCTCCAAAGACATTTTCTGAATTTGTGCATATCATAAGCATGGCATTGTGCTGGATTGGAGAAACAGAGTCTTGGAGCATCTTCAGAGATTCATTGTAACAAATCATTATAACATTTATTTTTTCCTTATACTTTCAGCCTCTGTAATATCTTTTATCAAGGAGCTCAGAGAATTTTGCAAAATATAAACTAATCCTCACAACACTCTTAATCATAAGAAAAGCAGGCAAGGGATGGAAAGGAAAACCATTTATACAGTTTTAGAAGAAAAAAATCATCTGGCCAATTTAGTAAAATGAAGACCAGTCTGGGATTATTTGAATAAAGGAATCTTTTAAAATGCAGCCTAGGAACAATGTCCCAATCAGAAGTAGTCAAGAATATGAGGAACCATATGAATCACATACAGAAGTTATAAATATATTGTTTTCACTTCTCACAGAAAATCTCTAGAAAAAATAACACCGATTACTTTACTCAGATGATGAAGTTTTACATACTAAGATAGATGGTAATTGATGACTTTTCTTTGGACAAGGAAAGATGGAAAAGATGATCTGGAATGGAGAGGAATAAGTTTATGGCAATGTATGAATTTCTTCAAGTGGCAAGTCTCCACCATAAGTTACCTAAAGATAGTGGCAGGATTGTGATCACCTGTGTGAGTCAGTGCAGGCCATCAAAAGCTGACGGTGGTAGGTTTAGAACAAATGAAAATGAAAAGACCAAGTTTGTATATTTATAATAATGACTAATCCAATCTCCTTTCCTTTCAATGACTCTGACTCAGGGAAAGAGTGGAAAATAGTGACACAAAAGCCTACACTACCTTTCTCCAGCTGGGCCCACATTTCTCCTTTTCATCCTATTACATAGGGAGAGGAAAGAGCAAAAGAGAGGAGCTTGATTTACAAAGAAGATATTAAAATTGCAATTAATATAAATGGCATATTTGTGTTATCCAGTGAGCAATGATAATGATAATAAACATCACGCACAGAGTGACTACAATATACCAAGCACAGTAAGAAATCCCACGTGTATGTTATTTAATTCTCAAAATGACTGCACAAGGTAGGCATTATTAAAATCTTCAGATAAGAGGTGGGCAATGGAGAGTCAAGAAGTTTAAACAACTTGACAAAAATATAAACTAGTAATATGTAGAACCAATAATCTAACCTAGTCCTATGTGACTCTGAAGCCCTTACTATGAAATGCTGTACTATGTTGTCCCTCTATACAAAGGAATAAAAGGAGCTTTATTGGTTCTGACTTTGTAACTATAAATATATTACAACTGCAACTCAGGAATAGGTGCTTTAGAGCTGTACAGGAAACTATGATAGGAAGATAAAAAAGAAGTAAAACATATTTGGATGCAAAATATATATTTTACTGAAGATTAATGAAACAGACTTTTCTTAGCCTTGGTGGCCAAGTTTGCCAAAGAGAAAACATGTTAGTGCTAGAAATTAGCTAATTTAGGTGCTACTGGCCATTATCATGGACCTGGGAAAACAGTGAGAGTCCACAAACAGACCCAGGAAACGTCTGGTTACAGAAGTGGGAAATTTCTTTCACTTGATGGATTTTTTACTGTATCTAAAATTGCTCTTCCTATGTGGCCAGAATTTGTAAAACAGTGTTTTAAAAAGTAAAGAACTGATTGTTGTGCCTTTAAATTGCCATTTCATATAACCCTGTCATTTGAGGAGTCCATAAACAAGTGTACACAATTCTACTGCTTCTGTTCCCACACTGCAATATCCAGTCATTTTGCTCTTCCTGCAGAAATTTTTCCTAAATTCTCACTGTTTTTCTTTTATACAACTCATGTGCATTGTATCCAAGTTCCTTCAAACCTAGAAACTAAACAGATAAACTAATTTTATAAAGTTTTGACAATAAATTAATGACTTGTTATTTTCAGGTCCCATGAGAATTTGACTCAATGAATTATTAATAGTAAGCATACAAGTCATGCATGAAGCTAGCATGGTAAATACTCTAGGCAATAGCCATTGACAAAACATTTGAATCGCACCATATAAAAAGCTGATAGCCAGGCGTGGTGGTGCATGCCTGTAATCACATCACTCAGAAGGCTGAGACAGTGACTGAGAGGATTGGTAAATCCTAGGAACAAAAATAAACAGGGGCATGATCCTGCATAGGCACTCAGAATGAAACACTGGGTAATCCATGGGACAATGAGTTAACAGGGCCTGCAGCAGCTAGAACCAGTGTGATCCAGGAGTGGAGAAGAAACCCTGGAGCACTGCCAGAGTGAGTGCTCTCCTCTACACTTCCAAAAATGCCAAGCTCTGTGTCCAGGAAGTACCTTGTCACCACCATCCAAACCCTGCTGAGGTCATGGTACCGGTGTTGGAGCCATACCACCTCACACTAAAAATATCTTGCATTAAAGCCTGGGTAAGCTCCCCCTCATTGGCTCCCAAATGATAATGAGTCTAAATAGTGGGCTATCCTGTGAGAAGCTCTAAATACCACTGGATATGTGGGCTGGAGAGAGACTACTGAAGAGGTGCGGAGTTCTGTACTGGCTAACACTCAGAGAGGCACTTTATTGTCAGAAGGTATTGCAACAGAAAGCAGAAACACTGAAATGACACCCAGGATTTAGAGGCAGATGTATATACATCAATGGGCACTGACTGGAATCATTCTCAAACTATCGGTCTATCATCTCTGGTGGTCTATGGCTTTTATATGATGCACAAGCAGGATGTACAAAGGAGATACGAAGGCGAGACAGACCAGCCTGACAGATCTTCTGATTAGGTAGCAGTGTGAGGTCATCAGTTACAACAGTAGATTAATGATCATCAGTTTATGATCAGTTATGCTCTCATGGTTACAGCAGGTCAAGAAAATAAATATAAAGCCCTAAAGAAGTTACAGGGCTAGGTAGTTTAAAAATAACAAAGTTTTAGAAAGAACAACTTCTCTGGTACAGTTTTTCCCATTCAGTATTGCATAGTGAGCTCACTGTCTTAGTTAAATTTTTTTTTTAATTTTAAAAGTAAAAGAACAAATACACTAGCAAACAGACACAAAGCAGCACAAGAGTTAAAATTTTGATCCTGAGACAAAATGCCTGACATCCAAAGTTAAATAAGGAAAGGTTTATTTTAACTCACAGTTTGACGAGGTTTCAGTCCATGTTTGGCTGACACTAAGGTAGGGTGGCATGGCAGAGGGGCATGGCAGAAGAGAAACAGTGCTTTGTGTGGCAGGGAAAAGGGAACAAAGCAACCTGCCTTTTCTTTCTATCCCATCCATGCTGCAGGCCTTTTGGTTGGTGCCATCCATACACATGGCGGGCTTCTGTCTTCATTAAATCCAGTCAGCCACACCTGGTACTATGCTAATTCTGCTCGGTGGACTAATTTAATACCATACACCCTTAATCCCAGTATCACAAACCCTAGATTCAGCCATCTCCAAAGAGCCCCACCTAAGAGTGCATGAAGCTTTAGAGGGATGTCTAGATATAACATATAACACACATCTAAGGCAGAATAGAAAAAGCAGAGATAAATAGCTACAGGGATTATTGTGAAGGGAAAAACATGGAGATTGAGGAAAACCCTGCAGATATTTGCAGAAAGCCAAGTAATTGATCAGGCCCACTATACATCTCATGCTCCAGTAATATTAAAGATATTTGATCTTAAGTCAGAGACAAACACCTGGTGCTAATCACATCTATAGATCAGCTGAGGCCTTCCAGATCTGCTTGAAGAGGGAATGAGAAGTAAACTCAACTGTACTTGAAGCTGCAAACCACTTTACTCACTGGTAGTAATGAAAATAAATCATAAAAGAGGAACCAACTCAAACACTGGTCTGCTAACCACAACCACAGAGAAAGGAGCTCAGCTCCCAGAATTCCGGTAAGACAAGGGCTCTCCAGCTTTTAACTACAGGACAAGAGAAAATCGGTCAAACTCAAACTGATTTACAAAAAGGCCTGAGAATAATTTTACTTGTATGTATGTGTCTTATTTTTTTATATTTTTCCTCTCATCTGCATATACGGGAGCTGTTTGCATATGTAAAACAGGATAAAACTTAGTCCTTTACTCTAGATAGCTCTAGATAGTAGTTTTAGATTTATTGGATATATATTTATATTGATACCATACATCATAGGGAGTTTGCACCTGTACAGAATATATTTTGATTCCTCTTTTTTCCCCAGACCGCTCTCCTACCTTCAACTCCACTACCCCTCCCTATTCACAAAGTTTTATTTCCATTTCAGTATGTTTAATGGTAATGTCAGATTAACCTTCACCAAAAATTGTGTATGGAGGCTATGAACACAGTATTCTCATGCGTTGTGTTCTGTTTTCGTGTAGCTTCCCCAATTATATTAGCTCTTCCCTGCATTCTCTTCTTTCCCATGAACAAAAACTCACAAACCCATTCAGCAGAAACCTCCATTACAGACATAAAAATAATAACACCAAACCCTAGCTCGGATCTTGCATTTGCTGTTATCTTTCTTCCATTCTTTGCAAATTATTTCTTGCTCTAATTTTTCTTTGCCCTTTCCTCATACTCTACATCTCAGCATATTTAGCATCAGTACTGTATTGTTATCCTCCTCAGTTATTGGGAAAGTATAAATTGCTAATACAAGTTTTAAATTATATGGTTGACATAGGGCTGATTATATAGATGCTGACAAAAAGTTTTTCTCTACATTTAGCATAGTGACCAGGTGCAATACTTTTGCATTGACATTGCTTTGATTATTTGCATACTCAGCATGTAGTCCTCTTCCATTATTAAGCTGTTCTGAGTTCTGTTGCTATAAATGTGGATATTCCTGCATCACTGTAATATGGTAACTCTAACTCTTTTAGGAACATGTAAAGAGGAGGTATAGCTTGGGGAAAATAAATTTCTATTTGTTTACTTTTTTGAGGAGCATGCACACTAATTTTTAGTGGTTGACCTAGTTAATCCAAAGTGAAGAATGATTCCTTTCCCTCTACAACTTTAGCATCTTTTCCCTTTTGAGTTCTTGATTATAGCTATACTTACTGAAGTAAGGTAGAACCTCATTGTTTAGATTTGAACTTCTGTAATGGGCAAAGATGTTGAATATTTATTCATGTACTTGTTATCTATTTGTCCTTATTTCAAGATGTGTCTATTAATTTTAGTTGCTCATTTTGCAATCAGGTTTTCTATTTTGGGATATCAAAATGTTTGACTATTTCATATATAGTAGATGTTAATGCTGTGAGTATTATCTGGAAAAATTTATCCATTCTGAAGGTTGCCTCATTAATCTGTTGGTGGCTTACTTGCCTCTAAAGAAACTTTTCGGTTTGATATGATCCCATTTGTTGAATCGTGACATTATGCATTGGTCACTCAAGTTCCTATTCAGAATACCTTGCCTAAGCTTATGTGTTCAAGAGTTTTAATTGATTTATCTTCCAGTGAATTTAGAGTTTATATTGTAATAAAAACATATTTGATCCACACTCATTTGATTTCAGGTTGTCATGTGACATTTTTATCTAGATTCATTCTGCTGCACATGTATCACCAGTTTCTCAGTCACCATTGCTTATAGAGATCATGAATTTCCAGCATATATTATTGACTTCTTTCTCAAAAGTCAAATGGTTGATGATGCATGCATGGGGTTTGTTCTTCATCTTCTATTCTATTGCATTGTTCCACATATTAATTAATTGTTTTTGTAATATGGCCATTTTGATAAAATTGTTCTGCTTATCCAAGAGCAGTGGATATCTTTCCATTATTTAATATACACTCCAATATATTTCACAAGAGCAATGCAGTTTTATTATACACATCTTCCACTTCTTCACTTCATTTAATTTCTAAATACTGTATTTAATATTTTGAAGGTATTGTGAGTTGAACAATTTTCTTGAATTCATTCTAAATGTGTTCATTGTTAGTGAATAGGAAAATTTTTGATCTTTTGCCAGTTATTTTGTGTGCTTTCAATTCACTGAATTCGTATAATAGGTGTAAGTGTGTTCTGAAGGAATTTGAGGTATTATACCTAAAAGACAATGTCATCTGCACATCATGATAGTTTTACTTCTTCTTTCCCCACATGTATCACTTTTATTACTGCCCATGCCTAATTAGTCTGGATAAATTTTTTTTTTATTTTAAAGAGAAAAAATAGGAGGGATGCTGGGCTTCAGGGCCACCTGAGTGACACAGCGTTTTCACTGGAACTCTTCTCCTCCAGTAGGGCTTGCACTGGGGCTCTGTGGCAACAGACTGTCTGCCAGCGAGTGAGGCCGGCCTGTGGCACCAGCTGAATGGTGCAGCGTTTCAGCAGAACTCTTCTCCAGCAGTAAGGCCTGTGCCTGGGCTCTGCGCCACACATTAGAGTTAGGAAGGATAAATCAGCGATACATGTGCAGGCAACGTATTATATCACTGGTGTAAGAACCCGAGGGTGGGAATATAAACTAAAAGTCATGAAGGAAATCTGTTCAAAAAGAGAACGGATGGGACGAAGGAAAGGAGAAAAGAAAAAGACAAAAATGTATGTATGTATGTATAGAGGAATATATATGAATATACATATGTGCAGGAG
>PVLD010035572.1:0-11694 GCA_004027595.1 Dinomys branickii | reverse complement strand
GTTCCCTGCAGGTATAGGGATGGATCTCCTCCCCCACTCGGTGATCTGGTCGCGAGCGCCGATATCTCACCAGTTATTGGAGTCCCTGCAGGCATGAAGGTTCCAAGGTGGCAGTCTATCCTTTGGGGCTTTCTGCGCGGCCCGCCCGATGCGCACGAAACGTGAGACCGCTGGGCGTTGCCGCCGCCAGAGAGCCGATCTCTGTCGGGATTTGCCGGAGAGCTGCGCCGGGTCGGGGGGCGGGAGGGATCGAGCTGTCTGTATTCTCAGGGCTCTAGGACCCAGCAAATCTTTCTCTCCGCTCCTGGCGGCGTTTGGGGCCCTCCGCGCGGCCCTCCCGACACGCGCGAATCATGGGATTGCCGGGCGTCTCCACCGCTAACAAGCCGATCTCTGTCGGGAGTTGCCGGGGGGCTGCGCCGGCTCGGGAGGCGGGAGGGATAGAGCCGTCTGTGCTCTCAGGGCGCTAGGACCCAGTAAATCTTTCTCTCTGCTCCCGGCGCTTGGGGTTTTCCGCGCGGCCCGCCCGACACGCGCGAAACGTGGGATTGCCAGGCGTTTCCGCCGCTAGCAAGCTGATCTCTGTCGGGAGTCGCCGGGGGGCTGCACCTTCTCGGGAGGCGGGAGGGACCGAGGCGGCTGCGCTCCCACTGCGCTTGGACCGAGCCAAGCTTCTTCCCCGCGGGGATCGTCCCTTGCTCCCAGCGTCTGTGGCTTTCCCACGTCTCGCCCCGGCAGCCTGGTCCGCCCTACCACATCTCCCCCGGCATCTCAGAGAAATATGCCCAGTTTAAACTTCCCAGCCGAGGTCCCGGCATTCACGCTCGGCAAGTCTGTCTCGGGCTGGTGGTGTTTATTAAGGAGGTTCGCTCCCTTGCTGCTCACCTGGTCGCCATCTTCCCCGAATCCTCCTTCCTTTTTATTCTTAAGAGTTAAAATCACCACATTACGGGTCTATGTGCCTAGACATTTTTATAGTGGATAATTTCTAATAGCTAGACCTTAGAGACTGTGTGTGTGTCCATCATAAGATGAGTGGATCAGGAAAATGTAGTATTTTCTCCCAATGGAGTATTACTTTGCCATAAAGGATGACCAACTTGAAGCATCCAAGTGTAAGAATGCACTTTGAGAACATAACATTAAATGAAATAGGTGGAAATCATAGAGATTCCTCAAAAACCTGAAAGCAAAAACTCTATTTGACCTAGTTATCTCCCTTCTTATTCTTAAGAGTTAAAATCACCACATTATGTGTCTATGCATAGACATGTTTATGGTGGATAATTTCTAATAGCTAGACCTTAGAAACAGGGTGTGTGTCCATCAAGAGATGAGTGGATCAGGAAAATGTAGTATTTACTGACAATGGAGTGTTACTTTACCATAAAGAATGACCAACTTGAAGCATCCAAGGACAAGAATGCACTTTGAGAACATAACGTTAAATGAAGTAAGTCAGACACACAGACTTACATGTCCGCATATATATTTCTTTACATGAGATAGTCAACAAATGTATATATACAGAGTACAAAATAGAAGGTAGATAAATTGAATACAAGGAGAGATTCAAATAAGTTCCCAAAATAACCACTTTTTCAGGAAGGTCCATACTAACTTTTTCATTTATCCTACTAGTTTCCTGTGGTTCACTGCATGGAAGGTCTTGTGCTGTTATTTCTTTCTCCTTTGTAAGAGTCTTTTCTGTCCATGTCTTGCAGTGTAACTACTTTTAAGATTACGATGCACAGTGTACTTATTATTATTCTCTTATTATTTGGTTACAGTTTTTTTTCTTAAAACAAAAGGAAATAAATATACACAAATACAAAAGCGAAAGAATTGAGATGAAAAGGACCTGAAAGTCTGCCGTGCAATTGATTTTTGTATCTTGGCCATGGAGTCCACTTTTATTGGAAACATTTCCTTCTAAGTGGTGAAAAGCATCCTGGGACTACCTGGGTGTGCTGTGCTCACTACTGTGTCTTCGGTGAGTGATGCGATGTTGCTCTTTGCACATCAGCGCTCCTCAGCCTGGTTTACCAAACGGAACTAGGCTGTGCCGGGGCAGTCATCACAGGAGCAGCCTTGGTTCGTTCCCAGGCTAGGCTCAGACCTCAATTCTCATGTTCAAGATGCTGGCCTGGAAGACTTTAAACATGACTCTGTCAATCACAGGAAATTCCTTTGTGCTCTCACGAGGCTTTACTTTGTGAGGGATCTGTGTAGAGTCTGGAAAGGCTGGCCTGCTTCCACTGTTGTGGTAACACTGATGTGATCTGGTACTGTGTCTGATCGGGTTGTTTGAACTTTTACATTTGAAGCTACTCTAGCCTTTTTAACCTAACCAAACCAAAGCAAACCAAAGAGGAAAATCCTAGTGTAGCAATCATATATCGTCTTTTTTAATATGCAGTAAGTCCTTGACATACAAACATTCCCGTTGAAAACTTTCACAGTGTACTGTGTAAGACACTGTTTGTCAGATTATAGACAATCCAATTTACAAACATTGTCCCAGAATGGAACTCATTCATAAGCTGGGGACTTACTGTATTGCTGAACCTTTAAAAAAAATTTTTTTTGTAGCACTGGTGTTTGAATTCAGGGAATAATACTGAGCTACATTCCCAGGTGTTTTATTTTATTCTACGACAACATCTCACTATGAAGCCCAGGCTGGCATTAGACTTGAGATGCTCTTGCCTCAGCTTCCCAAATGCTTGGAATTTGAATTCTTTCTAGGAAGTCACATGTAAGTCAATAGGAGACATGGTGCCTGAGACTCCCCTATTTTGTGGATTGCCTGTTGAGGTTTGGCATGAGAGGTTTCCTTCCCTGATGAAATTTGCAGGGCTATATTTTCTCTTTTTCTAGCTGATAGAAGGACCTATAAGCTTGGAGATGTATCTGTCCTAAGTGTGTAAATTTCTAGCAATGCTTTCTGACCTACAACTTGGACTGGGAAATTTTGTTTGTCTGTGTTTTTGAGACAGGGGCCCACTATGCAGTTCAAACTGGCCTTGAGCTCACTTTGTAGCCCAGGTTGGTCTTGAACTTTCAATGATCCTCCTTCCTCAGCCTCTTGAGTATTGGGATTACAGGTGTGAGCTGCCATGCCAGGCTTGAGAAATTTAAATTACAGTCAATCGGTTTAATGTACATGAAAAGATTCTGATTTTCTATTGATAGTTACCTCCACACAGTATATCATGTTCTTGAAGATCTTGTACTTCTAATATGTTGAAGAAGTTTTTCATAGTTTTTGGCTCTACTTACTCATTTTTAAATAGATAATCTCTCATGCTACCTGCTATTTCTTCATGTTGATATATGTGCCAACACTCCCCAGGAAAAACTAATCTTCTATATTTACCTTTATTCAGAGCAATTCCACATTCTTTTGCTAAAAGTTTTTACATCATAGCCGGATTCACTGAGTCTTAGACAGTATTTTCCAATATATCCACTCATGGTTCTTAACTTTCTCATTTCCTTCCTGCCTGTGTCTGCTGTTATTAACATTATTGATCACTTCACATAACCTCTCCCATGATTCCATTTTTCATTCACTCAGTGATTATAGAAGCATCTCTGGCTTTATTTCCAGCACACAGCGGTGTGAGCTCTCTGACTGCAGAGTCAGGTGAGTCTCAGAAGGTCCTGGAATCTCTGGAGTCTCTGTCAGGTGTCCCTGGCTGAGGTGTCACTTAGTGTCCTTTGGTTTGGCTTCTGGGCGAGTGGGCGCCAGGGCCGCATACACACTGAGCTCCGCTGGGAGGGCTGCGTGCTGAGGGGAAGGAGGTGCAGCTGTCCCCTGTCTGAGCGTCCAGCTGCACAGCTGAGCATAGGTCACGTCCTCGGCACCCTCAGGGGCAGCAGCCTGCAGGGCAGAGTGGGAGAGGGAGGTTCATGCTTGGTGCAGGCCGGGGGACAGGGGGTGCAGGAACCACCTGAGCGTCCATCAGCCTGACCTCCTCTGCCTGTCCATCCTTGGTGTCCAGGAGCTGCCCTGAAAGGGTGGAAGAAGGGGACGCCCCTCTCCTCCTGGATGTTGAGTGCTTCACCTCTGCATATGTCCCTCCCTGGGCATCCTTATCAGGTGGGTTCTGCGGCAGGCAGACGGAGACTGAGACAGGGTCCCCTTAGTTCCATGCTTATCTCCTCCAGCCAGTTTCCTACCTAGTGGCCAGACAGATCCACACCTATCCCTTCGTCATGCACCATCAGGGGCTTCCTAAGCCCTCGGAGGTCTGGCTGCTTCCTTACTGCCATGCTGCGCTTGCAACCTTATACTTGGACCCTGCTCCCCAGGCTGCAGCCACACAGCCCATCTTCCTGAAGGAGCCCATCTCTGCCTCAGGACCTTTACACTTGCCTGTACTCTTCCTGCGGTGCTGATGCATTAGAGGTCCACGTGGCACTCCACGTGCAGACTTTTGCTCGGTGGTCACCTTACCAGAGTCCTCCCTGTGAGTTTCACTGACCCTCCTCCCCCTCCACCCCTTTCTCTGCTTTATTTTCTTTCCCAGCTCTGTGGTCTCTGACACTGGCCTCCCACCTCGAGGTGACTCACGGTGGGCAGGGCTGTGCTTACCGCTGTATCTGTAGCCCCCATGGGGCCGGGTCAGGAGGGAGCCTCCCCCACTCCCATGAATGCTGCATGAATGACGGAGGGGTCTTAGGGGCATGGTGTGCTCATCCACTGAGAATCCTCCTAAGACCCAGGACAGGGCACAGCCAGACAGGCTGAGGACAAGGAAGGAGACAGAGGGAGTGGACCCTGGTGTCATAGGAAGCCATCATCAGGCAGAGGCCGGGGCTTCCAGAAGGGAGGGCGTAGCTGTGAGGCCCCTGAGAGCTGAGTGGGGAGGGCACAGCAGTGCCCCGGAGTGAATTGGGGGACAGGAAGTCCCTGTGCCCTGGGTGGGGGGGTCTCACCCGAATGTCCAGCTGCACCCCTTCCTCAGGCTCTGTGTCCTTCACAGTGGCATCTGCATGGACAGAAGAGAGGTCACCTCCTGGCCAGAGTCCTGGGATCTCTCAGCCCCATAGGCTCTGCCCTGTCCAGTAGGGGACACAGATTCAGGCAGTTGTGTGATGCCCCAAGGGCCAGTGTTGGGGTTCAATCTGACTCAACCCTGAGCCCCACCCTCTCCCTGTCTTGTGATGCTGAGACCTCAGGGCATCTCCCACCCAGGCCCCTCTTCCTCTTACAGAAGTTTTCTTCCTGGGCAGCAGCTGCTGAGCTGGAGCTGGGGAGACAAGGTGGTGTCAGGTGGTCAAGAGAGGTGGCAGGCAGGGAGACTGGTTCTTGGGCAGGAATTACCTCTTCTGTAGGCCTCTGTCCCGGGGTGCTGGCCCTGAGGCCTCTGTAGGAAGTGGGAAGTCGGCCTCTCTCTGTGCTGGGAGATGGACAGAGTCTCAGTCAGGTCAGAACCACCCGGTCCACAGGGCAGGAGGAAGCCTCGGACCACAGGGAGCAGGGAGCCGATGCAGCCTGAGTGGAGAAGCTCTGACCACACCAGAGACTCCTACAGGACTGACCGTGTGTTCTGAGCTGAAATTTACATTCTACAGAGGGGATTCTAAGCCCCCTCATCCCCCTCCCATGCCCTGAGCCCAGGCTCACTTGGATCATGAGACCCACAACCTCCTGAGTCCCGGCCGCCCTCTCCCTACTCACCCGCCTTCCTGCTTTTGTGCTGATGCCGGTGTAGGAGGAAGAAGAGGAGAAGGAGGAGGAGGAGCAGCAGGACTGAGCCCACCGAGGCCCCGATCAGAACCTTCAGGTGCCCTTGCAGGCCTTGGGGACAGATGCAGTGGGGGAAATGCAGCGGTGACATTGGGAGTGGAGCGCGGCACCACTTGGCGGAGCTTTTCCTGTGCCCCAGGCTCCAGCTGGGTTGCTGGACTCCTCACTCCCAACCCTCACAACTGTGGGACGTGTCGTGACTACACACCCAGGCGGTGGACACAGGGACATGGAGGCGCGGAGAGGCAGTCAGTGCCCAGGTCTCCCAGCAGGAAGAGTGAGCTCTGGGGATGGAGCCTGGGGGCTCTGACTTCCAGCCCGTGAGCTGCTGGGGAGAAACACCCCGAGCAGTCTGCTTGGCCCTGTGTCCACCCTGCACACTGTCACCCTCACTGCACAGAGGGACAGGACCGGGGCAGTGTGGGGCCCTGGAGGTTTCCCTGGGAGACCGCCTCTCCAGGGCTTATAAGGTCAACTGGAGAGGAACTTGAAGGTCGAGCCAGGCCTCCCCTTCACACCTGAGAAAAGGAGGCCCACAGAGGAGGGGCTGGTCTGAGTCAGCTTCTCCAGAGGAGGTTGCAGCAGCTCCACAGCTCAGCCCTGCCCCAGACCCCTGCCAGCAGCCCTCTCAACCACCATGCTCATCATGTGCTCCTGACTCTGGGGGCCTGCGTGATCCTCAGGGTGTCCTGGGTGTGATGGGGAGGTGGGGGGCTGAGTTTTTTGCTCCCCACTTCACTGCATGCTCTTTACTGAGATTAAACCCCAATGTCTGCATCCTTAAGCTCCTCTCATGCCGCAGCCCAGACTCTGAGGCTCAGGGGACCTGGTGTCTCTGTTTACATCTCTGTCTGACCCTGAGGCACCTGGACAGAGGCTGAGCGGGGTCTGGAACCAGGACTGCGATGGGCTGAGAGTCTCCAGGGAGCCTGGACACAGGTCAGTGGGACAGAGCCCGAGACTCCTACTGTGGAGTTGGGCCTTGAGTTTGGGGCGATGAGACCCCAGAGGATCTTCAGAATGGGGCAGTGAGAAGGTGAGGGTCTAGGTTGCCCCCAGGGAGCCTGAATCCACTCATTCTCCTCCATCTGCCCTGTGGGCTCACTACAGCCCTCCAGCTGCCCACCAGGAACCTCTGACAGCCCAGTGATGTGGTGCTGGGCCATGCCTGAGAGGACCCCGCTGGCCTCCTTCCCTGAGAATTGCATCCCCTCGAGAGGATGCTTGACTCTAACCCCACTCAGAACTGTCCTTGGTGCAGCGCTGAAGGGCCCCTTGTACCCAGACTGATGGGGTCCAGGGGAGCTCACCTGAGACCACGAGCTCCACAGTGTCACTGGGATGTGAGAGCAGATACGGGGATGAGTTCCGGGAGCCATAGCACCTGTAGGTCCCCCCGAGGGCTGAGCTCACAGCTCCCATGGAGAATTCTGCCTGGGACTGCTGAGCTCGGGACTCTGATCTCAGACGCAGGGGGGGATCGGCTGCCCCCTCCTTGGACAGAAGGAAAGTGTCCATCGGACTCCGAGACTGACACAGCAGGGTCACATTCTCTCCTGAGGACACAGTGGGTCGCGGCTGCGCAGAGAGGGAGGGTGTGGCAGGGAGCTGCCCTGGAGAGAAGGAGGGTGGTGAGGAGTGGCCCCACCTTGCTCTGAGCTGGGGCCTCAGCAGGGCTGTCTCTGAGGACCCTCAGCCTCTGTTTGTCTCTGTTTCCTGTGACTCTGCCCCTCCTGCCCTCCCCCAACTCTTTGTGTCTCTCCCTCCTTGATACCCACCCTTCACCCTCGCCATCACCTCCTGGGCTCTCCAGCAGGGTCTGTGCAAAGTCTGAGTCCCTGACTGAGCCCTGGGCTCCTCACCTGTGATAAGGATGTCCAGGGGGTCACTGGGGGCCGACCACTCGGAGGAGAGGTTGTGTCCACCATAGCATCTGTAGCGGCCGCCGTGGGAGGGATTCACAGGGCCCAAGAAGAAGTCAGCCTGAGACAGTCCAGCCTGGGGCTGCTGGTCAGGGCTCAGGAAGAGGTCACCGGCCCCCTCCTTGGACAAAGTGAATCTGTTATAGCTGAGGTCAGAGCGACACTGGAGGGTCAGGTTGTCTCCAGGGGCCAGGACATGGCCCTGCTGGGTCAGGAGGGAGGGCTTCCTGGACAGCCCTGGAGGGAAGAGTAGCTGAACAGTGGGGCTGGTTCCTGCCCTGCCCCTGCCCTCCTGTCCAGCCCTGTGGGTATCCCTGACTGTCACACTGAGGTTTCCACCTCTGTAGATGTCCCAATCTAACCTCCTCTTAGGGGTCCTTTGTAGCAAGACCCTTGTCAATCATTTCAGGGCTAAACTATGATTGGGTTAGAGAAAAGATTTCCTCACCTGAGACCAGGAGCTCCAGGGCCTCACTCGAATTTGACCACACTTGGAGTTTGTTGCTGTAAAAGCCATAGCATCTGAAGGTCCACCTCTGCCCGGGGGTCACAGGGCCCATAGGGAACAGGGCGTGGACCTGCCCACTGGGGTCTCCCTGTGAGACCAAGGTCCAGGAGAGCTTGTCTCCTCCTTCCTTAGTGAGAATGAACCTGTCATATACTCTCTGTGAGCCACAGTGCAGGGTAACGTTCCCTCCTGAGTTCACCACAGGGCTGGGCAGGGCTGAGAGGCTGGGTTTGTCATAGACTCCTAGGAGAGAAGGAGGCAGTGTGTGAAATGGACTCACACCTCCCACATTGTCCCCAGGCTATGCTGTGAGAGGGGGACACCCCTAAGAGCAGACCCCTCCTGAGGACAGAGCCTGGGGCAGGACCCTGAGTGTCCTCTCACCTGTCACCACCAGCTCCAGGGAATCACTGCTCTCTGACCAGCCAGCAGGGCTGTGATAGTAACAACGATATTGCCCTGCATCTTCTTCTCTCATGGATGGAATGGAGAACTCGGCCTTGTTCCTGGGCTCAGGTGATGTCTGTGTGACTGAGGATGTTGCACTGTCCTCTCTGTACAAATAGTATTGCTGGGCCTCCAGGCTCCCCTCACACCACAGAGTCACAGGACTCCTCCGTGGTACCACAGAGCCTGGATGAGCCTGGAGCTTGGGTTTTGGGGGTACCCCTGCAAGGAAGCAGGTGAAAAGGGGGTGGTGTGTTCTGACTATGAACAGTGAGTCCTACATGGAGATGACATTAAGGCTGATCTGTCATGAGCAGAAGACACTGAGGAGTCACCTGCAGGCACAGCTCCCTCTGAACCCTCTGATTTGTACTTTCCCTGTCTCCTCCTGGTTCCCCCATCTCTGGTCTCACTGTTCTCCACACTCTGTCACTGAGTTCAGCATCCCTGGGTCCCTCACCCATCTCACCGCCGGGGGCTGCCATGGTCTCTGGTCAGGTCCTCAGTCATTAAAGGAAAAAGCTGGGGCTTGCTCACCTGAGACTAGGAGCTCCAGGGGATCACTGGGCTCAGACCACACCTGGGGTTCACTCAAGTACAAGCCATAGCATCTGAATGTCCACCTGTGGCTGCGGGTCACAGGGCCTACAGGTAACTGGGTGTAGACCTGACCACCAGAGCCATGCTGTGAGGCGAGGGTCCGGAAGATCTTGTTTTCTCCTTCCATTTGCAGAATGAACCCGTCAAACCCCAGCTGTGATCCACACTGGAGGGTGGCTTTCTCTCCTGAGGTCACCAGAGGGCTGGGCAGGGCTGAGAGGCTGGGTTTTCTGTAGAGTCCTAGGAGAGAAGGAGGCAGCATGTGAAATGGACTCACACCTCCCACATTGTGCCCAGGGCTGTACTGTGAGACTGGGACACCCCTGAGAGCAGTATTCTTGCTAAGAGCAGGGCTTGGGGCTGGGACCCTGAGTGTCTTCTCACCTGTCACCACCAGCTCCAGGGGTTCACTGGGCTTTGACCAGTCAGAAAGCGTTTGATAGTAACAGTAATGTTGCCCTGTATGGCGCTTTGTCATGAATGGGATGGAGAACTTGGCAATGCTCTTGAATCCCAGGAATGTTTGTCTTGTCCAGGGCTCTAGGCTTCCCTCATTCTTCAGAACGTATTCGTGGGCCCCCAGAGGCCCCTCACACCATAGGGTCACAGCTTTCCCCCATGGTATTACAGGTCCTGGTTCAGCCCACAGCCTGGGTTCAGGGAGGGTCCCTGTAGGGAAATCACATCTGGGTTCCAGGACCTTCCTCCTCCCCTCAGATCCCAGCTCTCAGCCCCAGGACCCTCCATACCTCCCCGCACGAGTCTGCTCCTGCTGTGCTTCATCCCCACTTCCCAGGATTGGCCCCTTGTCCCCAGGAGGAGGAGGAGGGACCCGGGACATCGGGGACACACTCACCTGCCTGCACTTGGGTCCTGGGGCCCAGACTCAGCCCTGGAAGAGAGTTCCCTGTGAGAAGTTTGCCCTGGAGCCTGAGCAAGTCCTCTGCTCACTGGAGGCTCCTGAGTTCCTGGTCTCTGATGGGGCAGGCTTGGCTGTGGGGTGCTTTACACCCCAGACCAGGGTGTCCCTTCCCCTATTCCCATCTCACCCAGGCAGAGCAGGGCCGTGAGAGTAGGAGTCATGGCTTCTCCAAACTCTGATCACAGATGTGTAGAGAGCTGTGCCTGCACTGCTCCACTTGCCCCATGCACAAATAGTGTTGAAACTTCGGGGCTGTGTTCTGCCCATCATGAGTTTGTCACATCATAACTGCACATGAACGGGAAGTTCCCTTCCCATGAGCCAGGCTGGTGTGTTGCCAGGTCATGGTCTGGGGCAAGCAAGTGTCTGACATGGGACTTTCTCTTCCTTTTGAAGCTTCCTGCTTTTTATTCATCTCACTGAGGGCCAGGACACAGCACCAAGTGGACTTGATGTCTTCCTGAGCTGGCCCGTTACAGGGCATGGTGCCCAGGGCTGGTCCCTCCTCTCAGCCTCCACACAGTTCTCCTCCCTCCCTCAGCCTGTCCATCTGCACAGAATGGTTGTCCTTACTCTGACACCACTCTCCCTGCCCTGGTGATGCTCCAGGAGGATGCAGCTTCCTACTGCAGGTGGACAAGAGCAGAGACACACTAAGCCCTGACTGTGTGGCTCACCCAGAGCTTGGATGTGAGGATGAACACAGAGGAAAAGTGAAGAAATAGACTGGAAACGTGGCTCATTTCCCGACTCTCGGTGTGGTCTTTCTCCACTGAATGGTTCCCTTTGTGCACTTCCCTTTTTTCATTTTCACAACTGAATTCACCCCAGTTCTCTGTGAAGGAAGTTCTGAGCCATTGTTGCCTCTTGGGTGCCCTAGATCCTGAGTTTTGTGAGGTTGATTCTGACTTAGTGCCGTCATGATTTTCTGTCCATGCTGCCTTGAGCTTAGCATCTCTCTGAACCTCACCTTCTTCATTCCCAGCCTGCTGTGCTCACTTCCCTCCTGGAGAATCCATGGGGTTAGTGGTGCTGAAGGGAAGCAGAGGCTCAGCCAGGGTTAATGTTCAAACCTGGGTTTGGGATGTGAGAAGTCTGTGGTGTTGGACCATGTGTGCCCAATAGCAGCTCCCTGTTGGCTTTGAGCTTTTAGAAATAGCGTAAGTAATGTATATGAAACTTCAAGATATCATGGTTGTGAAAATAATCACAGAAATGAAGGTTCTGAAATGCAGAAGGGTAATTAAAGAGAGGGTTTTACCCTCTCTGTGGGGGTGAGAGCAGGGTCAGGTCTCCAGGTGAGGGTGGAGGCTGTGCTCCTTCTCTTCCATTTTACAGATGGGTGCAAGGCTCTCAGGTGACTTCCTGGGTCCATTGTCAGCACAGAACCACTTCCATGTGTGCATAAAAGAGATTCACTCCAGTATTTCACCCCTCACTGCTGAGTGTGAGTGTGAGTGTCAGGGTGTGAGTGTCACACTAGAGCCATCCCAGCCAAGCCCATCTGTCAGTAGCTGCTAAGTTTGGTAGCATGGAC
>PVLD010035571.1:0-11691 GCA_004027595.1 Dinomys branickii | reverse complement strand
ACAATCTCAACGGGAGAATCTCTAGCTGGGGATTAACCTTTCTGAAGGAACAGAAGCTGTGTTAAACATGGGGAACAAGATGAAAACACTGATGTAAGAGATTGCAATGGCATGAACTCCGCCCTGGGAAAACTCGTATTCCCTGTGGTTATATTTGTAAGCCTTTTCTTCACATCCTGTTTCCTCTAAAGCTTCACCCATCCTGGAAAAATTAAGTAATGATAATTTGCCTGCCTTTTCAGTTGGATATTAAGTAAGGATGAGTAAATTAGAAGTTGGAAACTTAGATTCTAATTTCAGCCCAGTAACTTTGTACCCTTAAATGAACCTGGCTGGGTAACTTCCAAACTGCACACCACAACCTCCACATCTGTGAAGTAGGTGTGGTGCACGATATTACTGGTCCATGCATCACAGCAAGATTGTAACAATCAAATGAAGTAAAGCAAATGAAGTGGTTTCATTAGTGGGAACACCCATTTCAATTCTGTTTATTATTAATTACTGTCATTATGACTATTATTATAATGATGCTTTGTTCCATCTTAGACCCACCAAAAGCAGGAAGAGAAGAAGGGAGAAGAGACACACAAGCCTATAGGCGGGATATACACTCAGTCACTTTAACAACGATGGGTACTTATCTCCAGACGAGAGGCTTATGGGTCACAATTGAGAAGAAGATTTCTCCTGTTGCAACAAGGGGTACACACGAGTCACCTTGCACTTTGATGAGTCTAAATCCCCAGGGACCAGCAGCTAGAGCTTAGGCTAAACAAGGAGTAGAAAGCCAAGGTTTTGCCTACCAAACTTATTGTTAAGCAGATGAGCACACAATGTTTAATGTAGGGCATCTTACCACCTATGAATACTGTGCAACATTTACTGCTAAATAAAACATATTACATATTACTAGTTTCCCCTTGCTGGCACCACACCCGACACTCACGGCTTAAAGGAGGAAAGGGTTAATTTGGTTCCTGCTTTAAGGGGGTTCAGTCTGCCTTCAGATGGCCCCAAAGCAAAAACAACATTGCAGGAGGGTCTCAGGGATAAAAGCTCCTTTGTTCATGGTGGCCAGCAAGTAGCATAGAAGAAAAGCCTCAAAGAGGGAAGGGCCCAAGACCAGATGCAGACCCCCAAGGTCATGCCCCATGACCCACCCCGACACACTCCATCCAAAAATTGGTGTGTGCTCCTCCAGTCTCCACGGTGGGTTCCAGAGCTAACCACGTAGAAATCCCAACCTCCATTTCAGATATGTAGTAATCATCTACTGTCTTGTACAATCCCGGAAGAGCAAAGAGTAGAGGAGTTTCAACTTAAACCCTCTTGAGAGCAGGAATACACTTCAACACGTTTTCTATCAAAAGAGTATTTATGAAAAGCTTGAAACAGCAACATTGGAAAGAATTTTATAGTGAACATCTGTACAGCCATCACTTAATTTCAACATCAACTTTGCCATAAACTTTATCCCCTATGTATTCATCTACGCTCCTCTCAGTCCACCTATTAACCCACTTTATTTTTTAGACACTTGTAGGTAAATTTTGGGGAGTTTATTTGTGAACATAAATCTCAGGTTGTGTAGACAACAAAATGTGTGAATATGTATTCCTCCTCTTCAATAAAGAATTGATGAAAATTATGTGGCAGGTTTACCGCTAGGGAAATACAATGCACTTGACTTTTCTGCAGAATCAACTCACTCAATACTGAATAAACCTTCATGCACGCACCTATGCCTGTCTTTCTTTTTTGCATTTATTCACATTCATTTGATTTGTCATTCTTTTGTGTGGCAACACTTGTCTGGCACCTTCCATAAGTCAGGCACTGGGCCAGGTGACATGAACCAGAGAGGCAGAAAGGCTCTAGGGACTTCCATTCTAGAACGGAAGGGTTCCAGTTCACAATGAATTGAAGAAAATCTCAGATGACTGCATATAGACGAGGTAAACAGAGTATGGTGGTAGTATCAGGAAGCAGGGGACTAGATTAATTTAAGAGGTTAGTGAAATGGTGACTCTGAGAAAAATATCGAATGGATCCTGCCATGAGATCCTGATGAACAGGCTTATCAAGAGGGAGAGAAATGCCTGGAGGTAAAAACAAGCTTTTATTCAAAGAACGGAGTGGGAAATCTGTGAAACCGGAGTAGCATGCAAGGTTCTTTCCTCAAATATGACTTACACAGCATTTCATCATGAGTGCACTTTCAACAGCAAATTCAAAACAATCTCCTGTCATGTGTTTGAGCATAGCTTCCTCTGAGATTTCTTCCCAGAGTTAGCCAATGAGCTTAACTTTGTCTTTCTGAGTTCTCTTGCCCTTTGCACCTCAGTGATCTCTGCCTACCTCAATGCTAGGCTCTGGGTATTTTTCCAGTAGAACTGAAACATCATACCACAGCGGTATATGTGCACCCGTGTTTATAGCAGCTCAATTTGTCATAGCTAAATCTTGGAAACAACCCAAATGCCCATCAACCGAAGAATGGATGAAAATGTTGTGATGTTTTTATATAATGGAGTATTAGCTATAAAGAAAGATAAACTTGGAGGCTTTTATAGGTAAATTGATACAGCTAAAGACCATAATCAGAAGTGAAATAAATCAGACTCACATGTGTAAATACTGTATTGTCTCCCCAGTGTAAGAAACTGAAAAAGCCAATAAGATTCAAAAGGTACAACAGATACTGTGAAATGAAAGAAACTCCTCAAAAGAACTGGAAACGGGGAAAGGAGAAAAGGAAGGGGAAAAAAAATACACACACACACACACACACACACACACACACACACACACAAGATAGCTGAGATAATATACTACTAGTTTTTATTAGCTCATTGAAAGGAACAGCTAGTGCTTATATTGTGTAATCAGTTTTGCATGCTTATATCTGATAATCTGACCAACTACTCTGAAGATCACAATAAGCAATAAAATGTGTTAATTTCCTGTCATCTTGTTCTGAAATTGTGTAGCATTAAATAGATACATGAGAAAATGTTCAACATCATTAGTCATTTGAGAAATGCAAATTAAAACAATGTTGAGATTTCATCTCACCCCAGTAAGAGTGGCTAGCATTAAGAAATCAACCACTAACAAATGCTGGTGAGGCTGTGGAGAACTAGGAACACTTCTCCACTGCTGGTGGAAATGCAGACTGGTGAAACCATTGTGGAAATCAGTTCAGAAATTCCTCTGCAACCGAGGTCTACAGGTCCCATTCAATCAAACTATTCCCCTTCTGGGTATTTTCCCAGAAGATCTGAAAACATCATATCACAGCGATATATGTGTACCCATGTTTATAGCAGCGCAATTTGTAATAGCTAAATTGCAGAAGCAATGCAAATGTTCATCCGCTGAGGACTGGATAAAAATATTGTGGCATTTTTATATAATGGAATATTATTCAGGTATAAAGAAAGACAAACTCGAGGCTTTTATAAGTAAATGGTCACAACTAGAGACCATACTCATAAGTGAAATTAACCAGACTTGCATGTGTAAGCAACGTATTGTCTCACTGGTGTAAGAATCAGAGAGGGAACAAAAATTAGGAGGTATGATAAACATTGTGAAACAAAAGGAAAGAGCAACTGGGATGAGGGAAAAGAGAAAAGAAAGAAGGGGGAAATCTTGCATATATGTATACACAGGATAGCTAACATAGTTGTACTACTGACTTCTATCACTTTATTGAAAGGAACAGTTAATGATTAATTATTTCATTAATCTTGCATGTCTATATTTGTTTTCCTGAGTAACCACTTTGAAGTTATCAATATGTAATACAACAACCATTTTTAATTCCATCTCTTTGTCTGTAATTCGCTATTGCTTGTACTATTCTTGTTACTTTGTAAATGGCTGTGTGTTAATATGTTTTTGTTCTTTTACTTTGATAAAGAAAAAGAAAGAAGTTGTGTAGCATTTTTTATTGTTTTTATTCTCTTTAAAAGAGGAAACACTCTGTGAGGACAGGGACCTTGTGTGCTGTTGCTCACCACGGCATCAGCAGCCCATAGCTCGGCATGCAGTGGGTGTTCTGTAAGTGTTTGCTGGATAGATAGGTAGGGCAATGATAGGCAAGCTGGAAAGCAAAGTGAGCTGGTATCAAAAAGAATATTAGGCAAGAAATAATGCATAGTTGGCAAGAAATTACATAGTTGGTGCAGTCGATGACATGAATCCACAGGGAGGAATGGGAAAGATTCCACCAGGAGACTCCTCTAGGCAGAATCAGCAGCGGCAAGTCCAACAGGACTTTGAGGTGAGGCGCGGTATCATTGGAACTGAGCTCTAGAAAGACGCATCCTGGGGCCCAGAGCTTGTGATCCAAGTATAAAGAGGGACCCATGGACACCGATCCATAGAACACAGTAAGAATTAAACACTAGAGGAAAGTGAAAGAGAACCTGAGGTTTGGCTTGTCACTGGTTCCATCCTCCAAGGAGGGAGAAATAGGAGATGGACCAAAAGTAAGTGGTCACTTCTAAACATGTTAAGTTCACAGCAGTGAAAGAAAACCTAAATGAAGGTGTCCAGCGAGGAGGTAGAGACAAAGTCCTCTGGAAACTGGAAGGGAAACACAGACAAAAGTTCCCATCTGAGGCACACTCTCAAGATAAGTCACTGAGAAAAAGCAGAGGAAGAGATCTGACTTCAAAAGGAAGCTTCGGGTGTTCTTCCTGCCGAGGAGCGGTAGCACAGGTAGAGATTTGCAAGATCTATAAGGGAAAGGTTAGTGCAGGACTCAGAATGTGGGAGAGGAGAAGGGTTAGAAGTGTGGCCAGCAAACAAAGACAAACACAGAGTGAAGGCCTCGCAGGCCCATTTAATTCCAAGTTTGACTTTGTTCGGTTTGGAAAAGTTCCTCTGAGTTCTCCCAAGAAGTAAACACCAGGCTAAAGAGTATGTGCTGAACTGGTTGCCGCGATACCCTAGAATTGTTCAGCTAAGGTTTCAAAGCGTTTCATTATTTTTGAAAACAAGGAAGAGAATATTGTATTTACATAACTCCAAGCTGTTTTCTTGAAATGACACAAACATAAAAAAAAACTGTAATGTTTATATGAAATATAAGATCAGTAGAATAGGCTCCTCCTTCTGCATGGTGATTGACATGGGCAGAGGCACTGCCTCAGTTATCACAGCTAAACTGAAAGAGGAGAGGACTGATGACTCAGCACATCCAGATGTCCCAGCACATTGTTTGGAAGCTTCTGCTTTATGTATCATCGAGAACGTCCCTGTCTGAATGTCACTGAAAGCAATACAAGCATTCAGGACTTCATCCGTATTGGCTATTGAAATAGTACTACCATGTGAGTTTGTAAACAGCCACGATCTTAAGTCTCACAAGCTCTTCTCCCAGAGAAATTTTCCCTTCTTCAAAGGACACACTTTTCCCCCACAAGTGTGCCCCCGCTAGGGTAAATGGTAATTTCCCATTTATTTTAGGTCCTGTTCAAAGCGTAGCTTATTTACAAAAGGCAAATATCTGTCCAAAAATCAAACATATACTCGAGGTCTTTGGGATTTGAGTTTCACCATTTCAACGTGACCCACAAAACCTCCTCATTAAGAGCAACAACCAAACCTGCAAAATGTCAAAACATAGTGAGAAAAACAATAAATAAATTTTTCTCATCATAAAGCACTCAAAAAGCTCCTGGCAATTGCTACCAGAATTCAGCATTGTGCTTGTAGAAATAAACAAAAAAAGCGTAAGTGCATGGAATGTTTAAAGCCTCTATTCATTCCTCTTCCCGGTCAGTCAAGAAGTGTTTTACAAGAATGACCTGGGCCTCCTCTTCAATACAAACCTACACGTTGACTCACACTGAGAATCTGTGTCCTGACACATGCTTCATGGAGAACTTGTAAGAGACAAGAAAATGGGGCTCCCGGGAGCCTCTGGGGAGTTTCTAGACATGAGAGTGAGGGCTCCAGAGCCCTGCTCTTGGATCTCTTATCGGCTACCCCAGTCAATGCTCTGAGCTTCCTGTGTGACTGTGAGTGAGCGCTTCCTCTTCTGTCCACACTGGACGGATGAAATAGTGCATTATTTTGAGTTTTAAAAATACATTGTATGTGCAAGGGTCAGAGTGACCCCCGGCTTCTGCATCTCCTTCCTCCCGATCTCTGTGTTCACTGTTCTTCTCTTCCGTCATCAGCACCTCTGAGCCTGAGCTCGCATTTGCCTATGTCACCTTAGGTATGTGCACAAGGGGCTCCTTCCACCATCAGGTACCTGCTCAAATGTTCCTAGAGCATTTGATCCTACTAACACAGAGAACCCCCGCATTGCTTTCCACTACTATGGCCTGACATGTGTCCCCCAAAATTCATATATTGGAAATTAAATACAACATCAGTAGCAATGGGAACTCCAGCTTCATGAATATGTTCATGCCATTAGAAGGCCTGGAGGGAGGGAGTTCTCTTTTCTCCACTCTACTGTGCTGTGAGGAAGTATCCCTTCCTTCTAGAAGCTGCAGGCTTCAAAGTGTCCTATAAGAAGCAGAGCTGGGCCCTCACTGGACATGGAAGCTGCCGGCACCTAGATCGTGAACTTTCACAACCAAGAGGAATAATTCTCTGTTCTCTATAAGTCATCCAGTTCTGTGTGCTCCATTACAGTAACACAAAATGACATTTGCATCCGTCATTGCTTATCCCTAACCATCATCTGTCTGCTTCCTTTGCACCATCTGAAATAATTTTCCAGTCTTCTCATCCTTTTCCTTGAGAAGGGGGAATAAAGGAGGAAATATTTACTGTTATATTTCCAGCACCACTATGGGCCTAAATACTTGTCCTTGATTGACTTCCCCTTCAGGCCCTCAGACACATTTCCTGGTGATCCAGCAGGAACCACACAACCCAGGTCAGGCTGGACCATCCAAGGACAAAGGCCCCAGGAGCTTCCAGTAGAGGAATATTTGGAGAAGGGCTTCTGATTTCCAGCTCCAAAGAATCCAGAAAGTAACTTGAAAGAATCTATGCGATGGCTAAAAATGCAGGGAACGTGGGCAACATCATTTTTCTGCCTTCATGGTGCTGACAACTTCACTGAAAAAGCAAGAAAGATGCAGTTGAGGTGGCTCGAGTGGTATCAGCAAGTGTAGCCCCTAAAATTCTCTGAGAAACGGTCCATGGAGTTTACAGAGTAAATAAGCCCTGGCAACAAGGGTCTCTCATGTAGTAAGTTAAGGGACAAAGATGGAAACTATCTAAATTTTCACCCAGTTCATATGTTGAATTAAATAAAATACTGAGACAGAAAACTGCCTAGATTCTCACATAGGTCTAATACTCTAGCAGATCTCCCATCCAGATGTCTTACCCTGAACCTATGAGACTAGGAGGCCCTGACGCTCTCTAAATTTTTATTAAGAATTTCAATAAAAGTCCCTATACATCTGCCCTATCAAAATGTAAATTTCTTGAGAGTCAAAACTGTCTTTCTTCTTTGTTCTTTTTATTGATTTTGTGGGGATGAAACCCACTGCTCTGTGCAAGTGTCTTGGTTACTTCTCAGTCATTGCTGGGACAAAATACCTGACACCCAGAGTTAAGGAAGGAAAGGTTTATTTCTCGCACAGTTTTTGGTGATTTCAGTCCATACTCAGCTTGCTCTAGGGCATGTTGGCACATGGCGGAGGAGTCAGGGCCTGGCAGCGGAAGACAGCAAAAGCAACAAGAGCAAAAATGGAGAAGCGGCAGCAAGCAGCCTCTTTCCCTCCCTTATATGTGTGCAGGCTCCCCGCCCTAGTGTGGGTGTACCACAAACATCCATAATCCCAACCTTGAACCACGACTCAGTCAGAAATTCTAGAAGCCCGCCTCATGACTGCCTGGGGCTTTGGGGCAGGGTCATCTAGACACAAACCACAACAACATGCTAGGCAAGTGTTCTACCAATGAGTCATTGCTTTAGCTCCAAGAACTAGCTCTGGCTCAAAGCCACATCCTCAGAGTAGAACACTGCCAGGCTTAGCTCGGGTGCTTTGTAAACGGCGGCAAAGGACTGAACGATAGGGCAGCTTACACCTTTTGTAACAAAATCAATGGCCATATGGAAGTCATAAAGCATCAATCATCTTTGGAGAATGGGAAAATCCATAATATTGTATCATTCAAAATGCCACCTTCTCTTGTTCATGGGACTACATAAATATTATTAGCTCAAGAAATGATCCCATCAAAACATGCTTTAATAATTGAGGACCAAAACGTAATATCAACTCCTACAGAAGCCAACCCAAAGATATCATCACTAAGTACCCAGAAAAGACTCATATTCTTAACACAGGGTGGGGTAGAAATAAACAAGAAGGTGTTTCAAGTGAAAGAGATCAGTGAGCCTTACTTATGCTGTTTTGACAGAAGGTCATAGACTGTCACAACTGAGGGAATTTGGAGACCAGCTTCTCCTGCCATCCCATAGTCATCAGGCTCCAAGTGGGCCCTTGCTGACCTCTACTAGGCTGACAAGAACTCTGCTGGCCTCAGCCTGCTGGGCTCCAGTGGGTCTTGCCTGGACTGGCTAAGCAGATACAGACCACATGCATTAGGCTACCTCAGTCACACCCACCTGATGTACGGAGGGTGCTACCTGGGGAATGCTCCCACTTCTGAGCCACCAAAACCAGTCTTGGTCCTGTTGGACCCTTGTTAGCAGTTTTTCACCACTTTCAACATTGACAAATCCCCTTACTAAGCCTTTTACAATACATTTTATATTTTGATTATGATGAGACTTTGTGGTGGTGATGGTTTTAGAGGAGTGTTTTGTTTTACAGTGTCTTCTCTGGTTTTATTTTGACCTACCTCTTCCATTTTCCTCAGCACAATTAAAAGGCACTACCAGTCCAGTGATAAGTCACAAGAGTCTAGACATCACTCAATGGGATGACTATGAAAGCCTTATAAGTGATCTCCAGGCGTCCACTCTTTCTCCTGTAATCTATACTCTAGGCAGCAGCAAGGACAATCTGACTATGGTTTGTCTAATGGCCCTGTCCCTGTTCACCCTACAATGGCTCTCTGTCACACCCAGAGTAAAATCCAACCTCCCCCCTCAGGTCCTCACATGGTCTCATATCCAACAGGTAGCTAACTGGTTCTCGTTCCACCCCTCTATCCTGCTTTCTTATTCTTAAAAAACACAAGCAAAGTAAGTTCATTTCAGTTCCCAGTTTAAAGATTTGCCATCATCCCTCTTTTCGTTTGATTGGACTTGATTTTCTTACTTTGCTACCTCATCTGAAGAGCTCTTTTGACTCAGGTTATGCCTTTGCCCTGCTACTAGTCTCCCATCCTATTTTATCTTTCTGATGGCACTTACACCTTGGAGAAGTCACCTCACCTAGGTTTCCTTGCTTATCCTCTATGTCCTGACGTACAGTAGAATGCAAATTCGTAAGACTCAGATCTACATGTTCCTGTTTCCTATTTGTTCACCATGCTCTTCACCTACTTGGCATTGATCATGTCTGTGGCATCACATAAGAAGAAAAGGCCACTGAATTAGCATGGAATATTCTGAGCCAAGTATGGGGTCACGTCTCTGCTCCATACTTCTTCAGAGATGAGCAGGTAATCTCATCTTCTTTCCTGAGACGAATTTGAGATAAACCTGAGCAATGTAGGAAGATGCCACCTCTAAAAACATATATCTTAGACCTTTTAATGTAGAATCACTGACACTTTGTTTTTCCTAAAGAGTACTGAAAACTTCTCCATTCGAGGTCTTATTAAATTTAAATACTTCCTAGCATTGGTGACAAAGTGCTGAAACTCTGGATTCAGGCTGATTTATTTGAATTCTAGCTACAACAGTGAGTGCAACCTTGGCCGAGTTATTCAGTACCTCCAAGCCTAGGATTCCTTATCTCTAAAGCACAGACACCAGCGTAATTATGTAGCAGGGTTCTATGCAAATTGAACTGGATCCCCCACATGAAACTGTCTGGACTAGTGCTTTGGAATGGGGAGTCCTTGCAGAGCATTAGTGATGTGATTGCTGTTGGTCCTGTGCTCTCTTTTGGTGCTATCACGAAAAGGTAAAAGAGGTAGACTTGTCCATCAGAAACCTTGCATCCTTTTCCATTCCTTCTATGAAGGTTTGAATGTATTGAGTTCCAAATACCTGCAATGCAAAAATAAATAAATATGCTTGCCTTCAAGCAGCTCATAACCAGGGAAAACAAGCGACCCATTATCAATTAGCAGATGGGGCCAAGGATTGAGCTGCCTCTTGGATGAGTGAAGGAAAGGGAGAGAGATCTCACTCCCTAGGGGTGAAGGAGGGGCCAGGTTCACATTTGCCATAACGAGAAGGCAAAGGGTGAGTCTAAATTAGCCTGGGTTGGAGCCTGGGTAGGCAGAAGAGGAAGCAAGGGTTGCAGGAAATGACACTGTTTGCACAGAGGCAGTGATGATTTGATTGGAACAGATTGTAGTCAGGAAATACGGCATCCTAGGTCCTGAGCCGGAGGGGCTCACCACTGCTCATAGAAGGCACGGGGAGTCCTGCAAGGGGCTTTGTCAGGAAAGATGCACCCCCAGCTCTGCATCTAGCATGGGCTGGACTTGGTCAAGAAGAAGGCTGGCTGGGAAGGTACTCCTCGAATCCTGAGCAAGAATAGCCAAGTTTCTGGTGGTGGAGATGGAAAATAGGGAGCAAATGGTAGACAGAAGGAAGAACTGGGCATCAAAGAAGAGTTTGAGGACCACCCCCAGGGTGCCTGGTGGGAGGGAGCCATAACTGTGAGACTGAGATCTTTAATTTCCTCTTTGGTGCACTCTAAAACTCAATGAAATAGTGATTGTGAACACACATCACACTTTAACACACTTGCATGATGGGATACGATGCAGCCTTGAAGAAGGGGAAATGCTATGATGGCAGGAGCCTGAGGGTAGGCGAGGGAGATGGAAGAAATGGAGAAAGGAATGGGGAAGGCAGAGGAAGGAGGGACATAAAAATTATGTTTGAACCGTTGTCTATAAGTGTGCAACAGTATTATGCATAAATATGTAACACCTTGACTAAAAATACCTTATTGTTAAAAAAAGAAAGAAACAAAAATCTGTCACTTGGTTTTTTTTTTTACTTTTTTTTTTTTTTTGTGGTACTGGGGATTGAACTCAGGACCCTGCACTTGCTAGGCAAGCGCTTATTCCACTGAGCTCCAAAAATCTGTCACTTGTGACAGTGTGGATGAATCTAAAGAACTTTGGGCTAAGTGAAATAAACCAGACACAAAAAATATAAACCAGGCATCTCGGTTACTTTTCTCTCATTGCTGAGACAAAATACCCAATGCCCAAAATTAAGGAAGGAAAGGTTAATTTAGCTTACAGTTTGTGGAGGTTTCAGTCCACACTCGGCTGGCTCCAAGGCAGGGCGGCACGTGGCAGAGGAAGACAGCAAAAACAATGAGTGAAAGGGAGGAGCAGGCTGTTTACCTCCCTTCCATTGTATGCAAACTACCCGCCCGAGGGCACGTGCAGCGCTCACATCCGTAATCCCAACACTGGACCTGGATCAATCACACACTCTATGATCCATTTTGACCTGAGTTTGGTGCATGGTGATAGACTGGGGTCTATTTTCAGTTTTCGGCAAGAGGCAAGCCAGCTTTTCCAGCACCATTTATT
>PVLD010035570.1:0-11696 GCA_004027595.1 Dinomys branickii | reverse complement strand
ACTGAAAAGTTTTTGTACATCTAAAGAAATCACCAGCAAAGTAAAAAGAAAACCCACAAATTGGGAAGAAATCCTAGCTGGCTGTCCCTCAGACAAAGGTCTTCTATCTAGAACATACAAAGAATTAAAAAACATGTACCTGTCCAAATTCAAAGACCCAATCCAGAAATGGGCATCTGAGATGAATACACACTTCTCAAATAAATACAAATGGCAAATAAATATATGAGAAAATGTTCCACATCCTTAGTCATTCGAGAAAAGCAAATAAAAACAACATCGAGATTTCATCTCACCCCAGTAAGACTGGCCAGTATGAAAAAGTCATCCAATAACAAATGCTGGTGTGGCTGTGGAGAAATAGGGACTCTATTACACTGCTGGTGGGAATGCAGACTGGTGCAACCACTGTGGAGAGCCGTTTGGAGATTTCTCAGCAAACTAGGTCTAGAAGTTCCATTCAAACCAGCTATTCCTCTTCTGGGTATTTTCCCAGAAGATCTGAAAACATCATATCACTCATATATGTGCACCCATGTTTATAGCAGCGCAATTTGTAATAGCTAAAATGTGGAAGAAGCCAAGTGTCAATATGCAAAGATATCAATATGCAAATATCAAGATATCAATATGCAAAGCAGCAACTATTGGTGGTTTTCCTTTTTTTTGTCTTTGGTTTTTTGTTTTTTGTGTTTTTCTGTTGTTGAGAGGATTAATTGTCTGACCAATTTTGCATGTCTGTGTCTGGGTTCATATATATACACTTCGAAGATATCAATAGGTAAAGCAACAACCACTGTTGAGCCCATGTCACCTTGTCTGTAGATCAGTTTTGATTGTACTATTTTTTATGCTAAAGAAAAAAAAAAGTTAAAATAAGGAAAGTACTGATGAAGCAGAGCAGATGGTGGGGCCAACTCCCAGGTGTTTATTTCGAGAAGATTCTCCAGGAATGCAAGAGCCTGAGACAAGACAGCTCGAAGATCTTCTCACATCTCAAGAATAACAGAGGAGTGCTTGGATACCACAGCCCAGATCCTCCAAAAGTTTTACAGAAGCAGAGAAACAGAATATTTTTTACTTCATTATAATGCACAGCCTTTTAGAAGAGAAGATTAGGGTTGAACATAAGAAATATGATGAAAAATATGGTAATTATTGTATTTAAAATTATTCCAGTAAAAGACGCCTTCTAATGAATCCCTCTCAAATATTCCCACTCACTTCAAACACACCTGTTCACCTTCTTGCCACTTTCTGAAGCAGTCTGGAAGATTTTTTCTGAATATCTTTAGTTGCAAAGCTGAGGGTCCCTCAATGTCCTGAATCAGTGCAAAACATTTACTTTTTGTGCTCCTTTTTACAACATGGAAGACACAAAAGTTATCCAGAGCCAAAGCTGGAAAATAGGTGGGGTGAAGTCACCTTATAAGGCTCTTGCAAGGCACTTCCTTAAGATATAAAGATGACTTCCAGACATGCTTCAAAATGTGGCAAGGACAATGGGATACTTTGTTCTATGTGAGGACAGTAGTTTGAGGGGTTTAGTGGCAATATGTCTTCAATCAATTTTGATTTTGTGTGTCTGTTTTTAATAAGTTCTAAATATTTATGCATTCACTGTATATTTTGATCACATTTCACATTACTCAGCTTGCTACAGGGAGCATAGTTTATAATGTTAAAAATAGGATTAGGGAATATCTGTAATTCTATTTTGAACTAATGATTACAATGACTGGCCAAGATACTTGTAATGGTGATGGAGAAAAATGAAAAAAACAACACATTTTAGAACTGAACAGAACACATCTCTAGAACTTTGAACTACATCAAGCTTTTGAACTTTAAATCTAAACTACCATTGAAGTTATCAATATGTAATACAACCATTGTTAACAAAAAAATCTAAACTACCATTTAAATATCTTATATATATATATATATATATTTTTTTTTTTTTTTTTTTTTTTTTTTTTTTTTTTTTTTTTTCCGGGACCGGGGATCGAACTCAGGGCCTTAGTGCTCAGCGGCAAGCACTTAGCCCACTGAGCTGTACCTCCAGCCCCAATATCTTATATATTTTTAAGAAGCTCTCAAAATCTTTTTCTTCTCTGATGTGTCTTATGTTAGCATTGATTTCCTACCTAATTCAAGGTACAAACAAGAGTTCATTGAACTAGTCTGTCCTTCTACTTACCAAAAATACCATCAATTCATGTACATTTCATTCACTAAATCTCTGAAAGCAAGTCCTCTTTCATTTGTCATTCCCAGGTATCACTATCTTTTATCTAGATAGTGTCAATAATATTCCACTGATAGCCCTTTAAGAAAGAAATGTTTAAGTGTTTCCTTAATCACGCCATTGTGACTTGTGTTTAGATGTCATCCGAAAGTCTCATGTGATCATAGGAGGGGCTTTTTCAGAGGTGGCTGGAGCGTGTGAGGCTGGGATTGATTCGGAGTGCAGTGCTAGACTCAGGGGCACTAAGATCGCGGCTGTGAGTGCTGTCTGCGCTGAGCAGCCTGGATAGCATAGAAAGAGCTGTGGTTTCCCTTGTTGCCTTGCCATCTTTGGCCCGCCATGAACTGCTCTGCGATGCCTGTCTACTATGCTGCTATGCCACAGAGCCGGATCATTATGGACTGAAACTTCTACAAACTGTCAGCTAAGTAAACCTTTTCTCCCTTAACTTGTGTGTGTTGGATATTGTGTCTCATCAACAATACAAGTATCTAAGACACCCACATTTCCCCCTAACTTGCTACAAAATAGAAAACCAGAGCTAACCCTTAGTTAAAAGATCTTGAAAACCATAGTTACCTTTGCTCTCAAAGCTTGACAGTTTTTCTTTTTTTTTTTTGCTCTTTTATGAGCGAAAAAAGTCCACTAGTAGAGGGGTTTCCTGTTTGAGTTTTTGTTTTGTTTCTATATTAATGTCATGGTACTTAGCTTCAAATTATAGTTTGGAAGTTTGTTGTTATTTTATCAAAGTCAGATTGGTTCCTCTTCTCTAGATCCTCAGAATCTAATAAACCGGTGAACGAGAGGTCACTGAAAAAGATAATGAAATGGAGTGCTTATCCTGCAACTAGCTTAACATTTCTTTCCTCCTTAAAGAAGCATATAATATGCCATGTGGCTGTAAGTGTAAAGGGTACATATAATTATACAAATATGTCCATATCATAGTCTTAGAGTAGAAATAAAAATCTCTAGAGTCTATCATTTATTTTATTTCAGAGACTTTTATGAATCTGATATAAAGCCCATTTAGTTTTTCATCTGCAAATAAATTATCATGTCAAATTTTCTCTATTTTGGCAGATGTATCTTTACATTCCCTTTCTCTTTTCAGGAAGATACTGTGTGTGTGTGTGTGTGTGTGCGCGCGCGTAATCATATGTAGCAATTTTTTTAAGGCAACTATAAAATTTCCCAAAATAAACCAGTAGCAAACAAAGGACTCTTGTTTTGTGTTTTTAATTCTGGATACTACTAGCATTTTTTAGTATACAAAGCAAAATTAGTTACAAACATCAGAAGAAATGCAGATAATTCAAAGGGCTAAAAAAGAGACTTAAAATAAGTCATCATAAAGACTAGTGGGATATATTAAATGTATTTTAAAGAGAATAAAAAATGACAGAATAACAACAACATAGACAATTCAAAATAAAGCAAAAGCAATAAAATGATAGAGGGCTTCAAAACAAAATGCCAGGAATTAACAGTGGTTGTTACGTTAAATTCAAAGACATTAAAATTTGGGGGCTGGGGATATAGCTCAGTGGAATAAGCGCCTGCCTAGCAAGCGCAGGGTCCTGAGTTTGATCCCCAGTACCGCAAAAAAAAAAAAAAAAAAAAACAAAGACATTAAAATTAGAAAAATTTTGAACAAATTTTTAGGTTAGGATAAGAATAAGGACAGGAACTAGTGTATAAAATAACGGGGATTTCATTTCAATGGCAGGCAGTGAAGGCCTCTCATGCAGTGTTTTCCACTAGAATGAATCAAAGAATAATTTGACAAAATACAATGGAAACATTGCATAAAATATCACCGATAATTTCTACCACGAGAACTATTGCTCCCAATGTAAGGAGAAATTTCCTATTATCATAAAGCCAATGCACCTAGGTAAAGAAATACAGTAAGTAATGAGAATCTTTCACCAGCAGAAATTGAAAACACACATTAAGGCAGAGTAGCAGGTATCATTTTCTTGCATTGCATTCACTATTTTGTAGTTCAGAAAGAGTAAACCCAAGCGAACAGAAAACTTTGTTACTTCTTAATGAGTGCTTTAATCCCTTTCCTTTGAAATTTTTTTTTGTTGTTGTTCAAACATTATAGGAAGCAACCAAACAATCTGACCTATGTCTAAAATATAAGAACTCACAAGCGTTCTTCATTTCACCTTGGAGGATGTAGGAGGCTGAGTGGTAAAAGCAGTGGAAGGAAGATGTAAAAAGACGACTGTACTCTCTTCTATGTTGCAAAGCACTAACATGTCATAGAAGCAGGAATTGTGGCTAGAAGAAAATCTACATGGTCTAGAAGATTTGCAGTCAATGAAGAAATCATAAATACAGAAAACCAGGCCAGGAGGCATATATCAACAGTCTTCGAGCTCAACATAGAAGACACTCGAGTAAAATCAAAGCAAATAATACATTTTATTATAAAAATATAGGTTTGCCTTCTATGATAAGAAAAACTATTAGTATAGAAAACTTGTTTCTAATATATAGTAGGAAAAAGAAAAAAGAAACTATCTGAAAAGCTAAGAAAAAGAATGTGCTGCTAAATACTGTTTACACAAGATGAAAAATGTTAGAAAAGTCCCTGAAATCTAAAGTGCAGATACTACAAAGTTAAATAAATTTAAAATTGTTATGAATGAGTGTTTATTCAAACAAAAAGTGCTAATAAAATAACAGAGTGAAGTTAAATAGATATTTCAGATAAGGAAGAGCTATGAAAAATTTATGTGCAACATTAAAATATATAGCTTACACAGTAAAGAATACAAGCATATTGTCATTTTGTAACACTAATTTATTACCTGGAAAGAAAAGAAAATATTGAGCCAACCAGATAAATTTGTAAAAAATGATAACTGAAAATAAAAATGCTATGAAAGAGAATACTTACTTAAGTATAAAATGTTAGACAAAAGCAGTTATCAAAGCTACAGATTTTATACTCTTCATAAGTAATGAAAGCACTACACAAGAAGACTAAATGTACTTTTTCCATTATAGGAATAATTCATGAGATAAACCCAATTTGAATATTTTTTATAATTCTTATATTTTATAACCATAATCATGTGAGCTTTAAAGGAATAAAATAGAGTTATTGGAAAAGGAATAAATTCACACCGTTTGTACACCTATATAGCATTAAATTTTAGAGAAAATTTGTGTAGTAAGCAGTTTTGGAATAAAAATTATAGAAATAAATAGAATCATGCAGATACCTTTCACATAAAATATTATATTATTATTGATGCAGGAATGTAAATAAGCCATTTTAGTATGATTTTAAAATATTTAGTTAAATATACATCCCAGTCGAACTGAAAAAAATGAATCTATCCAATTTAACAGATTATGGAAGGAAACAGTTACAAATTATTTTGTAAGATTCATGAAAACTGGTAAGCATGCTGCTTAAAAACATGTTGAACACAGTAAGCAAAAGCTAGATGAAAAGATCAAAAATTATACTTGAATACAAAGATTCTAACAGTAAATACCAAAAATTCTGACTTACATCTCTAAATGTTAAAAAATTTTAAACAATTTAAGGCCTTTAGATAAAATTTAAGAAAAATACCAAAGTACCTATTTGCTAGCCTCCTTCAGACATCTAGTAATTGCTTCATTAATCTTCCTGTAAACCTGGAAACATGCTGAATGCCCAGTTATTATGCGATGGCCAGGTACTATATACTCTTGTAACAGTAGCTGGTGGCCATAGGAGTCATGCTTTAGAGGATGACATATTGATTTTTAGGTATGAAATAAAGACACCAGAAAACAGAAAACAAATATGCTTATCCATTTTGACACTAGATTTAATTAAACAGCACATATAAATTTTTATAGGATTATGTATCATGCATACCACATGTCGTTCAAAAGAGTTGATTTAATATTTGTTTATGGAGAAATTTCTGAGGTGGAATTAACTTCCATTACAAATATTTGATACACTAACCTTTTTATTAGTGGAAACATCTGCTGTAGTTTTAAATTATTATGATATGCAATTATAATTACATAGAGTACATAAATAGCAATTTGCCTTTACTGTAACAAAATTAAACAAAGGGGTTAATCTAGGAATTTGTGCTACAATATCAGCCTTTAACATTTGGTCAATTCTGCAGTAACTATATACGTACATCCATATCTGTATTATTCATATCTATACCTGTATCTTTATCTCAGTGGAAACTGAGTAGCAAAGTGAGCAGCAAGTTTCACAACAAACTTGGTAGTAAAGTTTTAATAAAAGAAAAATGAGTCTTTGTATACAATAGCTATTTTCTGCATCAGGATAATTGGATGTGTATGTGTATTCCATTAGCAGAAACTTCCAAATACAGAATTAACAGTGCTTTTTTATTTTGCCTAAAGATGTAAGGAAAAACATGAAAATGTATCCAGCAAAATATCAGTGGTCAAAAATAGTATTTATCACCTACCCTTTCAAAATAAAGACATTAACACACATTCACACCCACATAAATTTAGAAAAAAGATGAAATCCCAGCAGTGATGTCGACAGCTTAAAGCTTGACTTTTGACATACTAGTGATAAGAACTTACCAGAGCTGAGAAAGACAAACGCTAAGTATCTATAATTTTTCCACTCAAAACCCCAGAAAATCCCAGGAATCAGAGACAGCAGGTATCACTGATGGTAGGGTCTGAGTAGTTCTAAAAGGCAGAAGGGTTGCTTGAACTTCTGACCGAGGAGCCCTGACATACTCTGACAGCACAAGGCGAACTATGGAAAAGCTGAGTCAGAGAAACGCAATTTGAAATGCCAGCCTGAGCTGAAAGTGAAAGCGCCGACAGAGGTGACGGATTAAGGAAGCTCAACACCCTTGGCTGCCACATCTGCTTACAGCTGTCGGCACACGGCTCTTAACACCATGTATTTGGGCAGCAGCTCCAAGGTGAAAAGCCCAGACAGAAAGACTAAGATGTTGCTAAGAAACATAAAAGAAAATACAAAAATTATAAGAAAGAACATGCATTATAAAATAAAAATACAGTGCTATAAAGAATGGTCCCATAAGAACATCAGGAACTTAATATATGTTAACAGCAAAGGTACAAATCAAGAGAAAGATTGAAAGTTAGACCAGCAAATATGCCAGCATTTGGATCACTAAAGCAAAGTGTGTGTGTGTGTTTTTTTTTTAGAAATGTTATGCCACAAATGTTACTCCCTTCGGTATTTGGGGGAAAGTACTGAGAGGAGATATGCTTATCTCACAATACACTATTTTGTTAATATACTGGCATGTACCATAAACAAAGGAGAGAAAAGAGAAATTACTCTTTAAACAAAGGGAACAAGAAATTTATACATGAAAGGAAACAATAATAGTATCTTACATATTTTAACCATCATTAAATTGTATATATTGATAACAATAATGTCAAGTGTGAATAAAGAATTATAAAAGATTGAAAGAATGAGGTAGGGGATACACATGGGGTCTGAAACTCTGCAAGCTATGTAAGAAAGTGAAAACCAATCTTATTTCCTCATTTTAGAAGTATCTATTCAGTTCAGGGTGCACATTGTTTGAATGGGTATTTAAATTTATGGGTCAATTTTTTTGAATTCTTCAAATAACCTAGATGTTAGTCATTTGTCTGAAGAATATATGGGAAAATTTGGGCAATTCTGTATATTGTCTCTTCATTTTTTAGTGATTTCCTTTAAGCTTTATAACTTAATATAATTCCATTCCTTGATACTTGATATTGTTTCTTACACAAACATGATTTTCTTCAGAAAGTCTTTGTCCACACCTGTCTTTAAGAGTTTTACCTGCTTTGTCTGCCAACAGATTGAATGTTTCTGTTTTAATATTTAGATCTTTGATACTTTTGGTTATAGTTTAGGGCATGGTAACAGATATGGTCCAAAATACAAATTTTTGACGTGTGAATAGCCAGTTTTCCCATTACCATTTTCCCACCACTGTTTCTTCTAGCTAAGGGATTTAACCATTTTGTCAAAGATCACATAACTGAGTATGCCTAGAGCTGTTTTTGCATAATATAGAATTTCACTGATAAACAAGTGTGTGTGTGTGTGTGTGTGTGTGTGTGTGTGCAGTTGTTTGTTTTGTCTATACCATGCTGCTTGTATATATGTAACTTCATAGTATAATTTGAGGTTCGCCATTATGATGTTCCTTACATGGACCTTGTTTCCCAGAATTGGTTTTGCTAATCAAGGTTTTTTTCTGGTTCCCAATAAATTTTAGGATTGTTTTCTTTAGTTATATAAGAAATGTAACTTATTTTGATTGGTATTAAATCTACATAAGAGTCTTACAAGTATGGCCATTTTGGCTATACTGGTTCTGCCTATCCAGGAACAGGGGATATCTTTCCATTTTCTAAAATCCTCTTTGATACCCTTTTTCGGAGTACTATAGTTCTCACTGTAGAGTTCTGTCACTCCCTTATTTACGTTAATTCCTAAGTATGTCGTTTTTCTTGAGGCTGCTGTGAGAGATACTGTTTCCCTAATTTCCTTCTCAATGAGCTTGTTATTGGTGTATAGGGAGGCTACTGCTTTTTGAGTGTAGACTTTATATCCTGCTACATTATTGAATTTGGTTACTAATTTTAGGAGTCTTCTGATCGAGTTTTTAGGGTCTTCTATATAGGATCATGTCATCTACAAATAATGATTATTGGTTGAATTTGAAAAACAAAGATAGTATATGAGGGCTAGGTTTGACCCTCAATCTCTCTCTCTCTCTCTCTCTCTCTCTCTCTCTCTCTCTGTCTCGGTCTTTCTGTCTCTCTGCCACATACACACAAAGATGAAGAACGAATTATAAAGAAATGTTACAAATAGCTTGTACGTATAATTTACATATGCCAAAGAACATCTAAAAGAGGTTAAAATGACTACAACTGGGAAATAATAATAGGGATAAGGAAATATTGTACAGGATAATGCTTTTTTATAGATTTATACTACTATTTCATTTTAAAACTATAAATGTAAAATTGATAATATCAGAAGAGAAAGTCAAATATAATGAAAAGAAACTTTTATCAGCATGTAATCTAGGTGGTGAGATCGGGAACGAATTTAATTTTCTGAATATTCAGGAAACCGGGGTTGCTGAACTCACTTCATTCCAAATTTGTGTTCAAACATTGAAAAGTTCACAAACTCAACATACTTTGGGAAACCAACTAACTCATTTTGAGGCCCCAAAATTACACTTATAAATTCATTTCCCAAGACTTTAATAAATTATTGTTTTCTTTAACTGTATCGTGGTTCTCAGGTTTCCTCTTAGCTGTACTGCCAGTATCACTTTCTTTGGAGGCGTGATTATGATATTTTATGCAAATTAAGTGCAAACCAACAAAGAACACACAATGACAAAAGTTGTAGCGCACAACAAGCACTGTATGTTGTCTCAGGGAGCTCATTGTTTACACTGTAGCATAGGTCCTTTGCATCCATAGGCAGATACAGTGGTTGACTAATTCTCAGCTGCTACAGGCTTTTCCATCCAGCAAAGTTATGAACACTGAGCAGATCTGTTTTAAACTTTGCTGCTTAAATAGTGGAAAGGTCAAGCTTGGTGCCATTCCACAACCAAGATATCACTGTACAGTAATTCTTTGAGTTATTAAACTTTTCATCAGTGAACCTGGATTTTATTACAATCACATAGAAACAGTGAGGAAAAAATAAGAAAATGATAAATATAATTATGAACAGATTAGGACAATAAGGATGAGTATTTTATAAAATCACAATTATTGGATATTACTGTATTTCCTGGGAACTAATGTGCATACAAAGGAAAATGCTTTGTTCTTTGTCAGATAAGTTAAAACTGTTAATGTTTAAATTTTCCAGAGGGATTAGATACTGTGGATAATGGGTTTGACATCTTGCTTCAAAACAAACTGCTTCATTATATATTCTCTATACATTTTAAAATACTGAATATTGTTCTCACTTCTCCAGCATGAAGCATTTTGTTCTAAGTGAGAACAGATGGTTTCTATTAGTAATTCAGAAGATTTTTTTCCACAGAAACACACACTGAAATTTTAAGTGGAATTTCTGTGGCTTGTTTTTGGCCATATGCTCAAGAGATATTGTGCTTAGTCATAAGAGAAAAGACAGAATGCTAAGCAAAAACAACAGCAAAAAAGGATTTGTTTGACATCTAAAATACATGGCAAAGAGTCTGGTACTATCACAAGGAAGCATCTTTTCCTTGTTTTGTTCACACAATGTGTGACTGCTGTGTGTATACTGCTACCCCAGTAATAAGTGAACCACACTCCAGTAAGGAATTGTTACTGTCAAAGAATATCACTAAATAAGTTCCACTCAAATTTTCCAAAAGGGAATAAAGGAGGGAAATCTTTATAGGTTCTTAAATTAATTGAAGTATCTCATAGTTCTTCAAAATTTCAGCTTCTTCAGTTGGGCTCAACACGCAGTGCGCACTCTAGAAGTGACTGTTCTTTACAGTGAAGGACGTAATTAATTATTTATCAATTCATTTAAAATGAGATTCAGGGACTTCCGGGAAGATGGCGACTGGGTAGGCAGCAGAGAGAGAACCTCCCAGAGGATTACCACCCAAACAATGAAATACAGCAATATGAAGACAGAAATGAGGACTTCCGGGAAGAAGACGACCAGCTGAGAGAGCGAGTGCGGAGGGAAGAACGGCTTCAGCTCCTGAACCCGACAGAGAACGCGCTACTGGGACAAACCGCCAAACCGGGCAGCGCTCCGGGATCCCGCTCAGAACCCCACCCCCGCACCCAGCGCTGCGCAAACTGGAGCAACAGTGACCGGCCGGCGGGATTTCTGAGTCGGGGAAAATCTCCATCCAGGGAAAAACATCTGAATGGCACTCCTGTCTGCACGATCACAGGGTGAGTTAAGTGCGCACTCTAACCGGTTTTTCCTGAATCGGGAAGAAGCTCAGCCCAGCGAGACATCAAAGCAGCTTCAAGGACTGCGGGATCTCCCGGGTGGGAAGACCTACTTAGGCGCCCCAACGGGTTTTGTGAGGGGGGAAGGAGCTCCACCAAGGAAGGAACACCTGAGTGGCCTATCTGCAAGAATCCTGGGGTGGCGAGCTGTTTATTCGCGCCGACCAGGTCTTGGGGTAGGGAGTAGAAGCGGAAATCTCAGCAGACAGCTTAAGGGACATTCTCCCAAAGAGAAGTAAACATTGGAGCAGCCTCTGCAGCAGACCTTTGCCTGCTGAACTGTCTGTGGAATTTATAGCTCCACAGTTTGAATCTGATACCCAAAAATGGGAAAACAGAGGAACAAAACGCAGTCTCAAAACTCAACCCCACCCAGAACAAGTTTTGAATGTGAGGATACAGGGGAACCAGGAAATCACATACCTGCAAGTTATGAAAC
>PVLD010035569.1:0-11695 GCA_004027595.1 Dinomys branickii | reverse complement strand
CAAAATAAATCTATTCCAAGGCCTATAATAATCAAGATTCTGGAAACTCAGCAAAAGAACAGAATATTAAAAGCTGTTAGAGCAAAGAAACAAATCACCTATAAATGAAAGTCCAACAGAATTACAGCATACTTCTCAACACAAACCCAGAATCAAGGAGAGCTTGGAGTGAAGTATTCCAAGTCCTTAAAGAAAATAACTTCCAAGCCAGAATGATGTATCCTACAAAACTGTCTTTCAGAATTAATAAAGAAATAAGATATTTCTATGACAAAAACAACTGAAGAAATTCATGACTGCCAAACCAGCTCTACAGTGTATTCTGAAATAGAAAGATAACACTGCGCACAAATCCGAGAACAGTATGAATAATCCACCAGGTATGGCAAGCAATTATACACAGGAAAAAGACTAGGAACTGACAACAGATGATAATATGACAAGGATAAATTGATACATGTCAGTTATAACTGCAATGACAAACAGAAACACCAAAATGACACCCAGGATTAGGAGGAAGATTTATTTATGTTGATGGGCACTGATCAGGATCATTCCCAAAATATTAAGGCCTGATGTCTGGTGGTCTAGGGCTTATATGTGATAAGCAAGCAGAAATTACTGAGGAAGAATGGATTGTCAATTGAGGATTCATTCTTACAATATGCGTTATAGTGATCAGCTATACATCACAGTAAACAGCCATTTCTAAGTAAAAAAACTAATAGGAACTAGAAATGAAACTATTACATTGGAAACTAACAAACTGAAGTACACTGGCTGGGAGAGCGTCTTCTGCTACATTTCCCAGTCTGGCCTAGTGTGAGCCTGTCAGACCAATGAAAGTTTTGTCATCTCATAACTTCTGATACATTGTTGGGCTTTTTGCCACCCTCTTTGATGTTTTAGAGAAGCACTTGTCTTGTTTGCTTCTAGGTGGCATCACCTTTGGGAAAGGCCATGGAAACACATTTGTCAGGACTGATAGTCCAATTTTTCGTCCATGAAAATGTGGGTCTCAGAAAAATTGCTGACAGTTGTCTTGGGTGGGTGTTAGATGAGTCCATCTGACCAAGATAAGAAACAGAAGGATTTGGAGGGAGGGCATCTTGGCCCCATGCAGGCAATAGCTAGCTGGAACCAGCTCACTTGGCTGGGAATAGACATGTTAGGAGCAGGAAGTGAAGCCATAGGTGTTGGCAGCCACTGTGGCAGCCGATGAGTATGCCAAGGCAGAATTCTCTGGAAAAATAGGCCTCTTTTTTTCCTGCTTTTCTTCAAGATGCAGAGAGCAGTTTGCTTTCATTTTTAACTCCATAAAAGTCCTTTTCCTGCAGTCAGGGACTGTGGGTTTTGACTAATTCATAGGAAGCATGAACAGGCATCTAGCCATGCAACAGCCTGATAGACTGTTAATCACCTTGGGTGACAGACAGTCCTCTTTTGTCTATGTCCAGAATCCAAAACGAAGGAAGATTGCAGTCTTTTATTACATATTTATGTAAAAAAGATGTTTATTATGAAATAGTTGCAAATTTTTTAGAAAACACATCTATAGGCATCTCTAATTTATAAGGCCAAAGACATAGGATCAAACCTGAGTTTCTTTTGCTCGAAGAAGATGGAAGAAATGAAAGAGCTGATGGAAATATTAAAACATTATTTATAATTAGTACAATCACCTGAATTTTGATATAGGGAAGCTAATGCCAGGAGAAGTAACTTGTCCCAAATCCTTAAGGATAGAAATGTAGGACAGCATGGTATTAAAGAATTTGGGTTTATACAGATCCAGATTCAAATACCGGTCACTCCACCTGTTTTCTCAAACTCTTAGTAAGTTACTTTGGTCTCTCAAGTTATTGGTTTCCTTGTTCGTTACATGGAAATGATAGTACCTACTTTGTAGGATGTTTATTTGAGCGAGTATGGGAAAGTTTCCATGAATAACTCAGCAAAATGTGGGATATTAAAAAAAAAACACCCAAAATGTAGTATTAATATTGCATGAATATGGACAGAGGCAAGACTAGAACCCTGTTTTCTTAACTGTAAATGCACTGTTCTCTATATGAGGATTGGAAAAGGAGATGTGCTAAAAAGAATCGTTAGGGAAGCAGAACCTGTATTTTTTAGTTTAATGAGAGAATAGCTCTTCTGCTTACCTGTTATTAATGGTTTACATATTTCAACTTACAAACTGAAAAGTGACATCTGTAAGATTCAAATAAAAGAACCCAGGCCAAGGCTGTACCTCAGCGTCACACTGCCTTCCTGGCAAGCATGAGGTCCTGATTCCTGGTATCAAAAATAAAACAGAGAAAAAAGAACCAAATATGTCTAAATATCTGGGTTCAATACCAAAAGTTACCACTGTACAATGTGTGGATTATACTATGTCAAAGAAACTGTTTCAAAATACGTGAAATTTGGTCATGTGAAACAGAAAAATCAGGAAACACATAATTCAAGCATTTATTGGGAAAATGATTTTTAATGCAGTCCATCACTTCTGTTCAGAATTGTATTGGAAGTGTTAGGCTAAAAGAAGAAAAGGTGAAAACACTTTTCCATTTGGTGTATTTTTTATTTTAATTTTTGTAGACTTCCACTAGGTTAGAAAGGTGGCTTCTATTTCTAGTTTACCTATAGTTTTTACATGAATGGATATAGAATCTTGATTAATGCCCTTTGGCATTTATTTATTGATTATTTATTGTGAGCCATGCATTGATCATTTTTCATTTCTTTTGTCTATTTTTGTTGTTAACTATATTAACATTTTTAAATTTTAAAGCATCTTTGCTTCCTTCCTAGTGACAGAGATGATACATGTTTGGGAATCACTGAAAGCTAATATGTGTTAACAATGCCTATCATAGCTGCTGACACAAAAAAGATTTCAGTAGCACTGACAGATTCAATGATGAGAAACAGTTTGCTTCATTTTTTGCTTAATAAATGATACCTCATTACTATATTTGTAAGAACTATTCGCTAGAATACTATAAAGCATGTGTTTAAAATAAGTTTTAATTAAAAATGAGGCAAATATGCTATGCCAATCCTCGAAATCATACGTCTTTCCATAAGAAGAGCTAAGAAAAAATATTTAGTGATTAAAGAAAGCATATCAATATTGCATGTGGTTTTATTCTTTGTCTCCTTATATTATTTAAGATGGAATTTTAGATACCATCAATATATTGCAGAAAGCAGTGTATTGTGTGAAGAATAGAGATTTTTGAAGTTATATAGGCTTAATATTTTTTTATATTAAAAGTAAAAGAACAAAAACATGTTAACGAACAGGCAGCCACTTACAAAGTAGCACAAGAATAGGACAAGCAAAGCTGAAACACAGACAAGTTGACAGGGAATTAACAATGGTTGTTGTATTACATATTGATAACTTCAAAGTGTATATTCAGGAAAACAAATATAGACATGCAATATTGATCAAACAACTAATCATTAACTGCTCCTTACAATAAAGCCACAGAAGTCAGTAGTACAACTATGTTAGCCATCCTGCATATACATACAGGCATAATTTTACCTTGCTTGCATTTCTCTTTCACCTCATCCCACTTGCTCTTTACTTTTGAGCAATTTCCTTTCATTTCACAGTGTTTATCATGCCTCCTAATTTATATTCACACTTTCAGGTTCTTACACTAGTGATACAATGTGTTGCTTACACATGCACGTCTGATTTATTTCACTTGAGTATGGGCTCTAGTTGTGACCATTTACCTATATAAGTTGCATGTTTGTCTTTCTTTACAGCTAAGTAACATTCCATTATATAAAAATGCCACAATTTTTTTTATCCAATCCTCAGTGGATAGAAATTTGGGTTGCTCCCACGATTTAGTTATTACAAAATGCGCCATTATAAACATGGGTGCACATATATTGCTGTGATATGATGTTTTCAGATCTTCCGGGAAAATACCCAGAAGGAGAATAGCTGGGTTGAATGGGACATCTAGACCTAGTTTGCTGAGGAAGCTCCAAACCAATTTCCACAGTGGTTTCACCAGTCTGCATTCCCACCAACAGTGGAGTAGAGTTCCTATTTCTCCACAGCCTTTCCAGCGCTTATTATTTGTTGATTTCTTAATGGTAGCCATTCTTACTGGAGTGAGGTGAAATCTCAATGTTGTTTTAATTTGCATTTCTTCAATGACTAATGATGTTGAACATTCTCTCATGTATTTCTTTGCCATTTGTATTACTTTATCTGAGAAGTGTGTATTCGTCTCAGACACCCATGTTAGGATTGGGTCTTTGAATTTGGGGAGGGTGATGTTTTTAATTCTTTATAAGTCTTAGATAGAAGATCTTTGTCTGAGGGACAACCAGCTAAGATTTTTTCCCAATTTTTGGGTTTTCTTTTTACTCTGCTGGTGATTTCTTTAGATGTGCATAAACTTTTCAGGAAGAGGTCCCAGGTGTTGATTCTTTGAAGTATTTCCCTTGCGGTTTGGTTTTTGTTCATGAACTCTCTGCCTACCCCTATGTTTCAACGGTTTTACCTACTTTCTCTTCCAATATATTTAGTATTTCTGTTTTAATATTCAGATCTCTGATCCATTTTGGCTTGAGTTTGGTGCATGGTGATAGACTTGGGTCGGTTTTCAGTCTTCAGCATGTGGTGAGCCAATTTTTCCATCACCATTTATTAAAGAGGATATCTTTCTTGCAGGGAGCTTGCTGACCCCTTTGTCAAATATTAGGTGGCTGAGTGTATTTATGCTTTTGGCCACATCTTCCAGTCTGTTCCATTGGTCCTCAGGTCTGTTTTTTAGCCAGTACCAGGTTGACTTTATTACAGTAGCTTTGTAGTATAATTTCAGGTCAGGGATTGTGAGTCCACCTGACTTGGCCTTGTTGCCCAGGATTCCTTTTGCTATTATGGGTCTCTTCTGGTTCCAGATGAATTTAATGAATGTTTTCTGTAGATCTGGGAGACATGCTAATGGTATTTTAATGGGAACTGCATTGAATCTATACAACAATTTTGGTACTATGGTCATTGTCACAATGTTGAGTCTTCCTATACATGAACAAGGAATATTTTTCCATTTACTGAACTCCTCTTCAATCTCTTTTTTCAGAGTACTGTAGTTTTCAATGAGTAGATGTTTTGCTTCTTTTGTTAGATTGATTCCTAAATATTTCAATTTCGTGGATGCTATTATGAAAGTTATGGTTTGCTTAATTTCTCTGTCAGTATGTCTGTTTATGTACAGGAATGATATTGATTTTTGAGTGTTGACTTTGTATCTAGCTATACTTCTGAATTTTTTGATTAATTCAAGGAGTCTTTTGCTGGACTTTTTGGGTTCTTCCATGTAAAGTATCGTGTCATATGCAAATAATGATAATTTCACTTCTTCCTTTCCTATCCTTATTCCTTTTATTTCTTTCTCTTGTCTAATTGTTCTGGCTAATGCTTCCAGAACTATGTTGAATAGGAGTGGTGAAAGTAGACATCCTTGTCTTGTTCCTGACTTTAAAGGGAAAACTTTCAGTTTTTGTCCATTTGGTGTGATGTTGGCTGTTGGTTTGTCAGAGCCGGCTTTGATCAGATTGATGTAAAGGCGATCTATTCATATTTTCTCTAGGGTTTTTATCAAGAATGCATGTTGGACTTTGTCTAAAGCTTTTTCTGCATCTATTGAGATGATCATGTGGTTTTTGTCTTTGGCTCTATTGATATGGTATATTACATTAATTGATTTGCATATATTGAACCATCGCTGCATTCCTGGAATGAATCCATCTTGGTCTTGGTGTATTATTTTCTCTATGATTCACTGCATTCTATTTGCTAGTATTTTATTGAGTATCTTTGCATCTATATTGATTAGGGAGATATGTCTGTAGTTCTCTTTATGGTTGGGTCATTCTCAGGTTTTCATATCAGTATACTTGCCTCCAGAAATGAGTTAGGGAGAATTGCTTCCTTTTCAATTTCATTGAAGAGTTTGAGGAGTGTTGGCATTAAATCTTCTCTGAATATTTTATAGAATTCTGCTGTTAGTCCACCAGGGCCTGGGCTTTTCTTTGTGGCTGTTTTTAATTTCATTTTCAATCTCATTAATTGATATTGGATTGTTCAGCATTTTCATATGTTCCTGATTCAACTTTGGTAATTCGTATGTGTCTAGGAATCTATTTTGTCTGAGTTTTCTATCCTGTGAGAGTGAACATTTTCAAGGTAGGAATTAATGATCTTTTGCATTTCTGTAGAACCTGTAGTGCTTTCATCCTTTTCCTTCTTCATTGCATGAATTTGAGTTCTTTCCTTCTTTTCTTGATAAGGTTGGCTAGGGGTTTGTAAATTTTATTTATTATTTCAAAGAACTAACTCTTTGATTCATTCATTTCTTTTGTGCTTTCTTCTTCTCAATGGCATTAATTTCTGCCCTGATCTTTATAATCTCCTCCTTCTTTGGGCTTTAGGCTTGACTGGTTCTTCTGTTCTAAAAGTCTGAGGTGAAGCAGTAGGCTCTTTATTTGTTCTCTCTCTGTTTTCCTTATGTGTGATGTCACTGATATTAATTTCTTCTAAGAACGGCTTTCACTGCATCCCACAGATTGAGGTAGGCTGTATTTGCATTTTCGTTTGTTTGTAGGTATTTTTTAATTTCTTCTTTAATTTGTTCTTTGACCTGTTGGTTGTTCAGGAGGGTGTTATTTAATTTCCAAGTGTTTATGGAGTTTTTCGAGTTCCTTTTGTCATTAATTCCCAATTTCATTGCACTGTGGTCAGATAATATGTATGGGATAATTTCAGTTCTTCTGCATTTCAGAATAGGTATGCTCTTTGTGCTAGAATATGTTCTGTTTTAGAGAAAGTCCCATTTGTAGCCTAGAGAAATGTGCATTCTACTGTTGTGTGGTGCATATATCTACTAAGTCCATTTGTTGGCAGATTTGTTTCAGGTCAGTCTTTTATTTGCTGAGTTTCTGTCTAGTTGACCTGTCTCTTTGTGTCAAAGTGTTGTTTAGGTCCCCTATTATCATAGAGTTATTGATTATGTGGTTTTTCCATGTCTGTTAAGATTTGACTTATATATTTGGTGCTCCAGTATTTGATGCACATATCTCTAGGATTGTTATTTCTTCCTCTTGCAGTTTTCCCCTAACTAGCATGTAGTGACCTTCTTTATCTCTTTTGATTATTTTCAGTTTGAAGTTTACCTTGTCTGCAAACATAATAGCTACCCCTTCTTTTTTCCGGGAACCTATTACATGGAGAATTGTTTTCCATCCTTTGGCTTTCAGTCTGTGGATTTCCTTTTGAGTAAAGTGTGTTTCCTCTATACAGCATATTGTGGGATTTTGTTTCTTAATCCACTCTGCCCATCTGTTTATTTTGACTGGTGAACTGTGGCCATTTACATTAATGATTATAACTGATATATGTTGGCTTATCCTTGTCATGCTATTTACTTGTTCTCGGTTTCCTACTTTTGCTATCTGTTTAATTGCTTGCTCTGCATGAGGGTTCCTTTCTATTGTTGTTCTTGAGATGGTGGTCTCTGTTTTCTCTATGTAGAATATCTTTTAGTAGTTTTTGCAAGGTTGGTTTGGCACTCATGAAGTTCTTCAGTTGTTCTTTGTTATGGAAATATTTTATTTCTCCATTGAATTTGAAGGATAGTTTTGCAGGATACATCAGTCTGGGTTGAAAGCTGTTTTGTCTCAGAACCTGTAATACATCTCTCCAAGCTCTTCTTGGTTTCATGGTTTGTGTTGAGAAGTCTGCTGTGATCCTGATGGGCTTTCCTTTATAGCTGATCTGTTTCTATTCTCTAGCAACTTTTAATGTTCTGTTCTTTTGATAGATATCTGAGATCTTGATTATTATATGTCTGGGTGTGGTTTTATTTTGCTACGGCCAGTTGGAGTTGTATATGCCTCTTTTACCTGTGCATCAGAATCTTTTTCCATGCTTGTGAAATTTCTGCTATTATTTCTGCAAATATTCTTTTTATGTCATTTGTCTTTCTTCCTGCTGGTTCATTGACTTCTATTACTCAGATATTATTTATCTTTGTCTCTTCTTGCAGCTGTTGGGTTGATTTTTCCTGGATCCTTGTTGATTTTAAGAGATCTTTCCTTTCATGACAACTACTGCCATGCTGTCTTGAAGATCCGAAATTCTATCTTTAGCTTCATTCAAGCAGTTTTGCAAGCTTTCAATGGAAGTTTTGATTTCCTGGATATCTCTTTGAGTCTGTTTCATACTTTCTGGTTCATGCCTATATTGTTGATGGAACGTTTCCATCTGTTGCCTGTGTTCATCTATTATTTTCTCTGTTTCTTCTCTAGATGTGGCGATCTTTCATTGTTATTGTCATTTCATTTTTTGCCTCATTGTTTATTTCTGAACTGATCTCTTTTATGGCCTAATGGAGTTGTTTCTTTACTTTAGATGCTTTCATTTCAGAGATTTTAGGTATGTGGCTTCCAAGTTCTCCTATGTCATTGTCTCCTGGACTTGTTCTGTGTGGAGTTGAGTTCTGAGACTGCATTTTGCTCCTACATCTTGTCATTTTGGATGTCAGATGAAAAGTGCTGTGCTTCAAGCTACCCAGACAGCTCACTCTTGGGACCCTAGTTTACCTGGATATCAAAGTTATCCCAAGATGGTAGCAGGCCATGGACAACTGTGCCAGAGATCCCGAGGCAATTGCTGGGGTGCCAGGCTTAGGCCACACCTGCAGTGTTGGGGAATGCTGGCCTTCTTTACCAGGGTCTCTAGGCCATGAATGGAAAAGATGCGGGCCTCAGCTGTGGATCTGATGGTGGCCAGACAGGGACCACTTCTTTGAGATCCTCAGATAGCTTGTTGGGTAAGAGCAGGCCTCACCTCTCAACCTAGAGGACTACAGAGCACAGGGCTGCTTCCGCACAGCAGGTCTGTTCCTCCAATGGAGATTTACACAGAGATTGGGGCTGCTCCCTCACTTCAGGACTCACCTGCCAATGGAAAGTTCCACAATGAATGGGGCTGCTCCTTTGTCGCGGGCCTCACACCAGGTTAGATAGCCTTAAGTTTGAATCCTGTCTCTCTAATTTCCTAAGATATACGTCTTTAGGAATATTCATTTCTCTGATTTTCAGTTTCTTACCTATAAAATAAGAATAGTAATATTTCCTTAGTACTTCCCTGGCCATGGAGGTACTATGAGTATTAAAGTAGTTTTGTAGAGCAAGATTTATTTATGCACTCTGCCTGTGGTGACAGATTAGGTTTTTCCAAATGTAGAAAACTCAATGGCACAATTGGTGTGGAAGTGGAGTTTTAAAAAAGGAAAAGAAAAAATAATATTCCTTATAATTTGCTATGATTTCATTAAACAATGAAATATAATGTGCAACATCTGGCACACTGTAAGCATTCTAAGCATTAGTTCAAAAAATGAGCAATAATAAATGAATATGGGATTGAAAATGAACAAGATATGTTAAATATATACCAATCCCCTAAGACCAAAATGACAACTGTATATTTCAAACGTACAATAAAAAGGGGTAAATGTACTAATATGCTTTATTTCTTAAGAAAAAAATAATTCATGAAGACCCCTAAAATGGAGAGTCTCTGATGAACTGCCTCACACTTTACACAAAACTAGTGTTTATTTATTTACTTTTGCTGATAACTGTCATCAGTAGTTGATATGTCCATTTTAAAAACATATTAATGTCACCCAAACCTCAGGTTCTTACACCAGTGATACAATACGTTGCCTGCTCATATACCGCTGATTTATTTCACTTATGAGTATGGACTCCAGTTTTGACCACTTGCCTACAAAGTCCCCAAAACTGTCTTTATAGCTGAATAATATTCCATTATATACAAATGCCACAGTTTTTTAATCGAGTCTTCTGTGGGTGGACACTTGGGTTGCTTCCACATTTTAGCTATTACAAATTGTGCTGCTATAAACATGGGTGCACATATATCAGAGTGACATGATGTTTTCAGATCTTCTGGGAAAATACCCAGAAGAGGAATAGCTGGTTTGAATGGAACCTCTAGACCTAGTTTGATGAGAAATCTCCAAACTGCTCTCCACAGTGGTTGCACCAGTCTGCATTCCCACCAGCAGTGTAATAGAGTCCCTATTTCTCCACAACCTTGCCAGCATTTGTTATTGGATGATTTTTTCATACTGGCCAGTCTTACTGGGGTGTGATGAAATCTCGATGTTGTTTTTATTTGCATTTCTCGAATGACTAAGGATGTGGAACATTTTCTCATATATTTATTTGCCATTTGTATTTCTTTATCTGAGAAGTGTGTATTCATCTCAGATGCCCATTTCAGGATTGGGTCTTTGAATTTGGATAGGTACATGTTTTTTAATTCTTTGTATTTTCTAGATAGCAGTCCTTTGTCTGAGGGACAGCCAGCTAGGATTTTTTCAGAATTTGTGGGTTTTCTTTTTACTTTGCTGGTGATTTCTTTAGATGTACAAAAACATTTCAGAAGGATGAGGTCCCAATTATTGATTCTTTGAAGTGTTTCCCTTGCAGTTTCATTTTTGTTCATGAACTCTCTGCCTACTCCTATCTCTTCAAGATTTTTACCTACTTTCTGGGTGGGAATATAAACTAAGAGACATGAAGGAAATCTGTTCAAAAGCAAAGAACAGATGGGATGAGGGAAAGGAGAAAAGAAAGAGGCAAAAATGTGTGTATGTATATATGTATATACGTATGTGCAGGAGGGCTAACATGGTTCTACTATTGTCTTATGTCACTTAATGCTAAGGAATAGTTGATGACGGGTTATTCGATCAATCTTGTATGTCTGTATGTGTTATCCTGAGCACACACTTTGAAGATATCAATATGCAAAGCAGCAGCTATTGTTGGTTTTCTGTTGCTTTGTCTATAATTCAATTCTCATCTTACTGTTATTGTACTACTTTGTGCGTCTTTGTTGATGCTTTCCGGTTACTTTTGTTGTTGTTGTTGTTGAGATGATTAATTGCTTGACCAATTTCGCATGTCTGTATCTGTGTTCATGAATATACACTTCGAAGATATCAATAGGTAAAGCAACAACCATTGTTGAGTCCATGTCACATTATCTGTAAATCAGTTTTGATTGTACTATTTCTTATGCTACTTTGTGTCTGTGTGTTAATATGTTTTTGTGCTTTTACTTTTAAAATAAAAAAAAGGTCACCCAAAGCATCAACTGATTAAATTTATTAGTCTATATCTGCTTTCCATTAGAGCTATTATTAGTCTTGCATAGGTATCTCAGCGTTATTGTAATATATTTATGTAACTAAACTATTAATTAGTATTGTTCAGTGCTTAATCACACTACATTTCCCTCCAAAAATCAATCAATCTCTTGCTCTCTCTCTTTCTCTTTCCCTCTTCACCCTCCTTCTCTCTCTTTCTTACAAGGCATGTCTAATGCTAAGCACATACTCTACCACTGACCTATATGCCCAGCCCTAAAGGAATAGATTATCACTTGGAGAAAAACTCAATATTCTCAAATTCATTTGGAATTATAAATTTCCAATAAGTAAATAGTCAACTTTGTTTCCCAAGATTTTACATGAGAATAAGGCACTAAAAATGGAGTCTTGATAAGGCAAATGAAAGCTGAAAAAAGAAGGTATGGAGGAGAGATACAAAAGGA
>PVLD010035568.1:0-11696 GCA_004027595.1 Dinomys branickii | reverse complement strand
ATATTTTTGAAAAGCATAACATTCTAGCAAATGTTATTGTTTCTCGAATGGGGCAGTTTCTTCTAAATAAAGCAACCAGAATAACTTGTTCCCTCACGCCTTTAACTTCATCATTTCATATTTGTAATCCATATTTACTTTAAAACTCATCTACGGAATGAAATGACTGAGCTGAATTTCATTGTTTTTTTTTGGGGGGGGCGGTACTGGGGATCGAACTCAGGACCCTGCGCTTGCTAGGCAGGCGCTTATTCCACTGAGCTATATCCCCAGCTCCTGAGCTGAATTTCAAACAGAACTTTACATTTGATCTGTGTGGACATAGATTTGGACCGCTTTCCTTAATCACGTCTCAATTTAACTGCAATTGTGTTCCATTTGGAATCTCTCTGGGGCACACGTGGCATTTTGCTAAGACTTTTACAGCACAGACACTTCGAGTTTAGTTGATAATACATACTTCTTGATGGAGGAGTTCAGAGAAACTATACTTAATTGTACTTTCCACTGCTTACTGCTGTGTACAAAAAAGCCACGTAGAGAAAGTTCATGTTTTCCTCTCTGAGGAACTGATTTGCATTTTTAAACATTCTGTGGATGCTCTCTCAGTTGCAGCTCAGTGGCCACTGTTGAAGCATATATTTGCATTTGAAAAAATTGTGAAAGGGAGTAAAATGTCCATTTGATCAAAGATACACTAATGATAATTTAACATAACTTACTGTATTTCTAATAGTTGGCATGACCTCTTGACTAGAAAACACTGTCTCTGGTTTGAATTCACTTTTGAGGCCATCAGGTAGGAAATAATTTAACTCTACGTGCCTCTGAATTTTTACTGTGGAGAGTGGAGAGTGATCCTCAGGGTGTTTCTGATGGAGGCTTAACAGGAGTTTATTACCAGTAAAACAACCCCAATAGGATCCCCCTCTAAGTAGCTGGCTCCCAGTCCTTCTCCTGTAAGCAAAGTAACCAAGTACTGACTAAAATAAGAAAGAAACTTGGTTGACAAAAGGAAGAAGAGAAAATCTTTGGCAGAAGTGTGTGTTTTGTGTGTGTGTGTGTGTGTGTGTGTGTGTGTGTGTGTGTGCCATGAGGAGGGACCATGTGTTAAACACTAAACAGAGGATTTAGTCATACAATCCTTTGTCATTGATTCTGTGGGAGCCAGTCTTGAAAGCAGGCTTCCTCAAACCATGCCTTTCAGAATGCGTGTGCTTCCGTGATACTCTCACAGAATGAACTGGACCTTATTTGCTTTAATTAATGGAAACGTTAGAAGGCCCGGCTGACTTCACTGTTGCATGTTTTGCAATCTCAAGCTGCCAGGAAGAAGTCTGGTAATCAGCTGGGAAGAACATGTGGTGAGGGCAGGTGGAGAGCAGGACCCTGAGCTATATGCAGACGGAGAAAGGCACAGCCGTCCCAGCATTTCAGTTAACCTGCACGGGACTCCTCCTGTCTTCAGTGTTTCTGCAGTTGTGTGAGAGAGGGTAAGTGAGAGCAGCAGGACTGGTTACCAGACCTCAACTCATCTTGGTCAACTCACACATGAGATAATAAAGTGAAAGTTGTTTTAAGCCATTCACTTTTGGAGTAGTTTATTACAGAGCAATAGAGGAATAATGCCATATAGTATAGTTCCCTTAGGCTTCTCTGCACAAGTCTTTCCTTTCCAACTCTTTCCTCGCACATCTTAGAAGTGAGAGGTGAGAGACTATTAGTGGAGAGATAGACATTGCATGGTCCACTTTGCTGCTCTTTCCCCCGGAATTGTATAGACCTTGAATAGGCCCTGTCTGAGTATATCAAGTCCATATGGTGAGTATATATTTCGTTTGGTTTTCCTTATAGGCAGTTTGATGACATACTTAGAGATGTGAAGATATACGTTCTTAACTGCATCTCACTAAAGACCTTGTTAGATGTCAGTCATAAATTGCAGCTAACACAAGTTTTAGAAAGAACAATTAAGATAAAAATAGTTTTCATAGTGCATTAAGGAAAATAAATCTTAAAAATCTGATTCCTAACTCAAATGCAGTAATGCTAGCTACCATTTATTTAGCATCTAAATGTGTATATATATCCCATGCATATATGCACATATATATATGTGTCTATACATAAAGTATACATAGAATATATCTCTATCTATATATAGAGAGACATACAGATATTTAAATAAAATTTTAGTTTTCATTTATAATAATGCAGTAACAATAATCTTCCTCAAACACATCAACTTCATTCTTTTTTATTTTTTCTGTTCTGTTTTTGCTTTTCAGACAGGGTCTTGCTGTGTAGTTCAGGTTGGCCTCAAACTGACTATGTAGCTGGCCCTGAACTTGCAGCAATCCTGCCTCAGCCTCCTGAGCACTGAGATTAAAATCAAGTACCATTATGCCGAGCATCATTCTTGCCTCAAGGTTTTTGTGTTAGCTGGTCCCTTTGATGAAACAGCTGGTAATGCCCAAATTTCTCTTGACTGTCCTCTTCTCTTAATTGTGGGTTCAGCTATAATTTTACTGATTCCAAGCAGCTTTCCATAGTTGCTATATGTAAATTAACTTCCTTAGGTAGCTTCTTCATCTTGTTTATAATTTCATTTCATGTATTCCTGAAATTTTCACATTGATTCTCCAGTATGTTCTTGGCAACTAGAATGATACCTGGGATGAATGAGCATGTGAATGAAGCAAGCAAGGAAGCAACTCTTACTACTTGCACAGTTGTGGAATTCTGGGAAAAAAGGACCCATTTAATGTGCTGAGGAATTCTTAAAGTACATACTTATCTGCCTTTGACCCTATTTTTGTTGTCTCTGCTGAGGATTTAAGTAACTAGATGAAAAGCTCTGGCAAACATAATCTTAAGGAGAGGTCCTCAACAGACCAAACATACTTCCAATTATGACTTGGCTTTCCTACAAGGGAATAACATGCTGATCTTTTCCATCACTATTAACAGTTGGTATTTGTTTTGAAGAGTGTGCTTTCAATGCCTATTTGGCATGAGTCTGTGCAGAGAGGATGATCATTCAGCTCTAGATGCAGAAAACTCAAAATCAGACTCTCAAATCTTTAACCTCAAAGGATCACTGTCTTTTCTAATTTATTTTTCTTTTCTCTTCTCCCTGCATAGTTCCCCTTCCCATTTGAACCATTTCTTCCTATTTCATAATATATATTATACATTTTGATCCTTATTTACACTTTCAGTTTCTTACACCAGAAAAACAATGTAGTATTTAAACATCTACATTTCTGTCTTATTTCACTTAAGAGTATGGTCTCAAGGTGCATACATGTAGTCACAAATACCTCAAGCTTGTCCTTCTTTATGTTAGAGTAGCACTTCATTGTATTAAAAAAACAGACGTCTTTATCCATTCATCAGCTGATGGACATTTGGGCTGTTTCCCAGATTTAGCTATCACAGACTGCCCTGCTATAAACATGGGTGTGCATATATTACTGTGATATGATGTTTTGGGAAGATACTAAGAAGGGGAATAGCTGGGTCAAATGGAACCTCTAGTTCTAGTTTTGAGGAATTGCCACACTAATTTCCACAGTGGTTGCACCAGTCTACACTCCCACCAACAGTAGAGAAAGGTTCCTTTTTCCCCACCAGCTTTTGTTATCGGTTGATTTCTTGATAATAGACATTCTTATAGGAGTGGGATGGAATCTCAGTATTATTTTAATTTGCATCTCTTGAATGGTCGGTGATTTTTTTCATATGTTTATTTGCTATTTGCACTTCTTCTGAGAAGTGTGTGTTCATATCAGATGCCTGTTTTTGGATTAGGTTTTTAAATTTGGGAGGACCTGATATTTTTGAGTTGTTTATATATTTTAAATACTAGTCCTTTGAGGAACAACTGGCAAGATTTTTTTCCCACTTTGTGGATTGTCTTTTCACTTTGTTGGTGATTTCTTTTGCTGTTCAAAAGCATTTCAGTAAGATGAGATCCCAGCTGTAGATTCTTTGTAATATTTCTCAATCAGGATTTTGTTCATGAAGTCTTGGCCTACACCTATGTCCTCAAGATTTCTACTTATTCCCTCTACTAGTAGATTGAGTTTTTCTGTTTTAATATTTAGGTCTTTGATCCATTTTAGTTTTCATTTAGTATCTGGTGAAAGATATGGGTATAGTTTTAGTCTTCAGCATATGGAAAGCCAGTTTTTCCAGCATCATTTTTTAACGAGGCTATCTTTCTTCCAGTGAACATGTTTGGCTCCTTTGTCAAAGGTAAGATGGTTGAGTATGTTTGGAGTTGTTTCTGCATCTTATAATCTATTCCATTGATCTTCAGGTCTGCCTTTTTTTTTTCCAATACCAGGCTGTTTTTATCACAGTAGCTCTGTAGTATAATTTCAAGTCAGGGATTGTGATATATCCTGTCTTGCTTTTTTCCCCATAATAGCTTTTGTTATCAAAGGACCGCTTGAGTGCTACATTCATAGTGCTTCCCAGAGCTGAGTCACTACTGAACATCTGTTCACACTATCATCAAAGGACTGAATTCTATTAACTACAATATGGACCTGGGGTTGCATCTATATGCTATCTTCCCAGTAGTGGAACAGAGAAGCTGAGAACATTAGAAGAAAAAAATCATGTCTCTCTGTGTGTGGTTAATTTTTATATTCTTTTCTTTTTTTAAGACACTGATTAGAGAGATCCAACAACAAGGAGGATTCTATTGTTAGTTTAGCCAAATTCTTGGAGGTATTATAAGGAAAACAATGAAGTGTAACAACATGTTTGATTTAGTGATGTTGTATAGGACAGTTATGATGAGTTACAGAGCAACAATAAGGGTTTATTCCTACGAGTTAAATTTTTATTGTTAATGTTATTGATCCTAATGCTTTTTGGTTTTGCAAATGAATGTGTGTAATGCTTTTTTGAGCACTTGAACCCACCTAATTTTTATTTTGACATTTCCTTTGGGCATGACCTGATAGAGTAATAACTGCAAACTGTTACGCAGATGTTCAAAATACAGAATAACTGTGCATCATTAAGAAGCTGTAATACTTACCATGGGTATAGAAACATCTGTGATACACCAGAAAGTAGTTTATTATTTTAAGGCCTTTGGCTTCTTGCAAGAAATGTTTTACAAACTTAAAAAGAAAGCTGTGTTAATCCATTACTTTTGCATACCCCCTTAGTGCTCACACACTTCTCACAATTAGAATTTGTATTTCTTTTTCTGGTTTTCTTGTTACAAGTTCTGCCCCCAGTAAAGAATGCTATCTTAAATTTTCTATATTTATTCTTAATTAGGAGTTTATAGAATCTACCTAAAGTCAGTTATTATACTTAGAAAAACATATCTGAATATCCCAACATCTTATCTGAGACTGTTTTCTTAGTGATCTAATATCTCATTTTAATCTTCAAGAGATATTTCCAGGTTTGTAGATGTGATTTAGTCCTCATTTCACATTTGTATTTGTCAAATCTGGTGTCTGAACTGTTATGTATGATGTATACGTTTAGAATATATATATATATACACACACACATATATATACACACATATATATACACACACACACACGCACATACATACACACATGTAGGGGGTATGTATACAAATATTTTTGTATTGGAGTTTAATACATACATAATAAAATTAATCAGCACATCTTTTTCATGAATTTTTTCCTTTTTAAAATAATTTTTCTAATAGTTCTGCCCTAACATTTGCACTTATTATTAGTCAGGTATACGTAAAACTGCTTATAAGTTCAAGAACTGTCTTGACATATTAGTTTTGATGTCATAAATATTTCATAAGATGCATGAGGTGCTATTAACTTGTCTTGTTCTTCACAGGGGAAAATAATTACAATTTTACAGAAACATGGAAAATATAAAACATTTTTATGTTTTCTTTGCAATGAATAGGGATATATGTTCATGCATAAAACAATGAACCACTTTTGTAATTACTTGATAATTATTTATACTCACAAAAATTGATCCTTTTTGTTGTCAAAATATAGTGGCATTGATTCAAAGAAGTTTGCATACGAAATTTAGTCACATTGCTTTATTTTGTCTTGTGTTACTGGTGGTGGTATTATTTAATTCACACACACAAAAGTATTTCATGTCATCATATCCTTGCATTTAACCAGTGAAAGAGTAACTTTGAAAGAAAACATTTTACAAACTGGACACAAACCCTGTTTATTTTCTCTTAAAGTTGCACTCCATAAAGCAAGTCCATTTTTAAACCTTTCTCAGTATTATACAAAAATATTATTATGCAAGTAATAAATGTATCTTTAAACATCCAATTTTTGATATTTAAAGCAGTCACACCAAAAGTTTTCATTGTTAATGTTTAATCTAAACATAGAATACCTTGTGCTTATACAAACTTCTATTACCATGTGCTCATATACTCTTTAAATGAATCTTTCAAATATGCTCCACCATTATGCATTAAATTATGTAAAAAAGTATAATCAGTGCAGAACTTGCCTGTTTCTAAACAATGTTCTTCAACTTCCTCATTTATATTTGTGTATATGTATATATTTATAATTTCTTTTTGGAAAAAAATTTAAGGCAAGTGCAATCAAAATTACAAAGTCACTATCTATTGCTAACATATGCAGCATCCATATTTAATGACTGATTTCCTTCCCTCTTAAAAATAAAAGTACAAATGCTAAGTATGTTATACTTGCTACGGCTAGCTATGTAGTTTATCCATTAGTCATAGTTATTTTTAGCAATATCAAAAATTCTCCAATCCTAAACCAGCAGAAATCTCTGCTGTCCCCTTCCTGTGAGTTCTCACCCCGTTTCCAGTATTCACGTGATGATACACAGCAAGTTATTCAGATTCCTGTTTTGAAGATGACTATGAAAATAAGGTCACCTCCTGGTGCAGAATACTTAAGGTGCAGTATTCATAAGATGGTCAGCTGTAAATTTATTTAGTTCTATTGTGTTTCTATTTCACTTCAGTGATGGCACGGAGTCTGTAAAGAGAAAACTAAAGAAAAGGTTTATCAGTAACTGTATTTGTAAAGTTAGGGTTTGCTGGGGATATGTTATTTGCTGAGGAAATAATTTAAATGTACTCTGAGGAATAAGTTATTTCACAGTCATGGAAATGTAAAATAGACCAAAAGATAGGAACCTTATGCCAATAACTTTGGTGCTTTCACAGGCTTTTCTTGTGATAGTTGCTGAGTGCAATGCCTCTCTTGTTGTTTATAAATAAATAATTCAGGGCTACCATGTAATGGAAAGAGTAAGAAATGGAAACGGTTACAGAATTTTTATTGGAAAAGTAAGAATGAACTGACTTTGTCCTTTAAGATAAAATGCGTATCCTTAGAGGAAATTTACTCAAAGAGAAAACTGGGTATTTTTAGCCTATGCAAGAATGGTTCCCTGGGTAATTTCTTGATGATGTGCATTTCCTTGGGAACTCATAGTTGTTTGTTTAGTGTAGCACATATATTAAGCCCACTGAAATGTATTGATAATGTACATTTTTTATTTCAGAGTGTATGCACATTGACCTGGGTACATACATGTTCACTAATTTAATATACCAAATACTGCTCAGTGTGACAGTTAATGACTTTGAACTCCTGTTCTCCATTATACATTCTGAAGCTAAATTAGTGTATTGTCTTTTATCAGTTTAGTGTATAAACATCAAAACCTATATTAAACCCAATGAAATTTGCTGTGGCATATTATTTTGGAGGTGTTCTATGTTATAAATCCTAGATGGGAAGAATCACTAGAATTATGAATGAGACCTCCATGAAGAATTTATAAGAATATTTTTCCTAAGAAGAGTTATGTCCTTGGAATATGCACTGAGTATCAGTGATATAATTGGTTTATGAGACTCTTCCATCAAATAATACACTCTGTTTAAGAAGCAAAAGTGAGCAATCTCAACAATGGTAGTCATTTGTGACAAAATAAAGGGCATAGAGATCAAAATTACCCAAGTGATATAAATATATGTAACTGGAACTACATTGTCAGAGTAAGTGCTTGAGAGGTGAAATGAAGATAGCAAGTAGCTTGTCACTGTGTAGGCTGTCATTTTGCTGAAATAATGGAAGCTGATGTATTTAGCTGCTTGTTTCTTTTCAAATAAAAGTAACTAAATTTGGCTGGGCATGGTGGCGCACACCTGTAATCCCAGAACTTGGGAGAGTGAGGCAGGAGGATCGTTGCGAGTTCGAGACCAGCCTGGGCTACAAAGTGAGCTCAACACCATCCTGAACAGCATAGCAAGACACTGTCTCAAAAAAGCCAAAAAAAAAAAACAAAAACAAAAACAAAAAAAAAAAACCAAAAAAAACTAGATTTATTGGCACTGCATGAGGATAGTTTTGTAATTTATGCAGTTACATATTTTGTAGGAGTTCTTCAAATTCCAAGATCAAAAAAATGTTCTGAGGTTTGCTTTGGAGAGCAAGCCAATAATATATGCTTTTAAAAAAGACTACAAAGTATTTTTAAGCTAAAGAACATGTGGAAGACTCTTCATTAATCTTTTGATGAAATTAATTGTTAATTTGAAAGGAATAATTGTTCGTTAACTCTAATTTGACTAATTTGGTATTTGTGTATTTAACAATTGATGTCGTTGGTAAACTCTTTTATTTTTCTTCCTTTGCAAAAAAGAGAATGGACACTAAAACATCGTTGTTTTAGAGGAAAGGTGTGTTTTCAATTAATACTTAGCTGCTATTCAGCTTATTTTTCTGCTACAGGGAACACTTTTTGTCATTCAGTGGCAATGCTGGGTGACTCTTCTTTCTTGACTAATGTTTTTTTCCTCCTCTTGAGTTATTGTCAATTGTATAATTTTCACTCTTTTTGGTTTTCTTCCAATTATTGATTTTATAGTGAGTATGGACATAACAGTGAGAGAGCAATTATTTTAAAAGGCAGACTCAGATTATGGTGGCATTCCTCAACTGCAACGTTTAATTTTCCATTGCAAACAGCACCAGTGGTTGGAATGACAAAACAGCAAATTCTACACCTGTGTATCTCAAACAGTAGTTGGCAGGCCTCCACATTAGAACTACCACGGAAACACTGTTTATGCTAATAAATGTTGGGCACCACTCCTATCCTACGGGGGTTCAATCTGAGTTTCCAATTTTTAAGATGCTTTTGCCCCGAGAATTGACTTAGGGTCTTACACCTGGTAAGCATGCAATCTACAACTGACCACCTGCCCCAATTTAAATTTTCATTTTTAAGAAGCATAGAATTTCACCCCCATTTGTTCGCCTCCTATAGCTTTCAATTCTGGTTTCTCTCTACAATCACCTGTAATGTTAAGAAAACACTAACAAGCCTGATGTGATGGTGCACACTTGTAATCCCAGTAACGGGGAGGCTAAGTGAAAAAGGTCACAGGGAGTTCTAGGTCAGTACGGGCTATGTAGTGAATTCAGGGCCAGCCTCAACCGTGTAGTGAGACTGTCTCAAAAAAAAAAAAAAAAAGAGAGAGAAAAGAGAACACTAACATTAGGGACGAATTTTAGAACAATTAATGACATATAAATCTTGGGAAATTTGGGGTCTTTTAAAACCTACTCAGGGGCTTCTAAGCACACCCGGACTTCATACTGTTACTGGTAGAGGGATGCTATGAAAGAATTATTTCCCAATTGACAAAATTTTTACGTTGTAACAAACTCGTCAAAAATCATTATTTCTAATTTATATTATAAAATGTAATAATCAATTTCCTATTTTATTCTGGAAAGCTATGCTGAAAAAAAGTTCTCTGTTCAGCCTAATACCACCTAAGAAATGATTTGCATTCAAAAGTTAGGTTTTTTTTCAAGATCACAATTCTTTACAGTTCTTTATTACTAAGAATAAGAGAATTAGAACATTTGATAGTTTATTTTAAAACCAGTTATTGATTTCTTATAATCCTGCAGTTCTCATTGTTTATGTAGGGTTTTGGCATGTTCTTCTCCTGTTTTGGGAATGTTTTGCCTTTTATAAGTGTTTGTTCATTGTTTTGCCAAAGTGTAAAAATATTAACTGATTTAGCTGTTCTTGCATTCTTCCTTTGTCACGATTCTTCTCATAGGTTTCTATTTACCTATGCTTTAATTTAAAATATAAATATATACATATCTTTCTACCATTAAGTGAAAACTATAAACAGTACCCAGAATTGCTTGAGTTTGATGTTCTACCTATCATTTTTATATTTTCTAAAGGCCTGATACATTCTAAATCAGGTTAAAACACTTCAAGTAAAAATCTCCCTCTGTGTAGAATGAAAGGTCAATTGACACCAAATTTTCTAATCTGGACTCTACTGTTCAAATAGTGACTTTTTTTGTTCTCTGGAAACTTCTCCTACCCCCTCCACACAAATGAGGTTTCTGTTACTTATATTACCTTATTTTAGACATGAAGCATTGACTGAAGAAGATACATACAAGACTAATCAAGAAATTAGCTTCAATAACTCTTACATGACTTGTATAACTAATAAAAATCCCACAGCAATAAGTGATTAAATAATTATAATATTACTATTATCTGAATATTTCCCTCATAATGTTTCCATTTCATGATTAAATGTACATCTGTTATTAATTAGGAATTTTCAAGAAATAGATGCTTCATTAGTGTCCATCTTTTAACCATCTGTCAATAATGAATATAATTGAAAATTCCTGAGAACTTACTAAATGTATGTCTAAAGTGCACAAACTATTCTAAACATTCTTCAACAATAGAGCTCTTCCTGATGTTCTAAACAGTTTGTCATAGTCCTTGTTGCACAGTTTAAAATATACTATAGAAATTACACATTGAGTTATAATCCTTATTTAGCTTTCTTAACAGAGGAGGTCATCTTTGCCTATTAAAAAACCCTACTGAGGTAGAAATGACTTTATGAATTTTTAAATATGTTAATAACTTTGAAATATCACCTAATATAACCTTATAGGGTTTTTTTAAAGTATTACTTTAAATTTTCATAATGATTTATGTCTGCTTTGTCTTTGATAAGTGTTCTTTAAAAGGCTGCCCTCTTAGGGTATGAATCCTGCTTAAATAATCAATTCACTCTGAGAGGTTTATGCTTATTCCCTTGCTACGCTTGTGATGGAAAGATTTACCACTATTTCCTCCCCACAAATAAATAAACAAGAAGGTTATTTATTTTAAATTTAAAATGAAAACTAAGGCCGCAGTCTTTTCCCTTTAGGAATGATTGAGCATTACAAGTACGTGCCAACAGAGTAGAAAAACAAGATGATTAAATATCTTGGTCACTTTAAAATTACCTGAGGGGATTATATTTAAGGTCATTATGTGAGTAATACCTTAAAAAGAAAAGAATAAAATGCTGGGAGAATAAATAAAAAACCAGAAACAGTAAAGAAGGATTCACCTGTTATCATTCCTTTCATTTCTCTCCCAAATAATTTTAGGAAGAAACTATGTTAAATTTAACATTGAAAAGATAATGAATATGATAATGACTTTCCAGTCCTTGAAGCAGTGATCCAAACCTCTCCATAATCCCGTAGTGAGAAAAAGAGAGGGTTATAAATGGATGTTTTAAAAAAAATCAATGTTTATTTTCTTCTTTCTCTTCTCTTTCTTCTTTCTTTCTCTTTTTCTTTCTTTCT
>PVLD010035567.1:0-11687 GCA_004027595.1 Dinomys branickii | reverse complement strand
CATCAGAGCCACAGCAACTCCCAGGGATCCAGCCAAGGAACAAACGGGAACTGGAGCACAACAGCAAGAGAGAGCTGCAGATGGAGGTGGATCACATGGCCCCACGCCCTTCTCACTCCAACATCAAGCAGGAAGCATGAACTGAGTTACTGGGCTTCAGCTCCCACCCTGAACGCCCTCTGTGAGCACCTTGAGCCTCAGCGGCCTGCACAATCACCACCTGTTCCTGACAGCAATGGGACGAGTCCACAGGCTTCAGGACTCACCCCAAACTACTAATATGAGCAACAAGAGTGTCTCCCTACTGCTTGCATATATGAACCTTATATGAACCCATGGCGACCGGGTAGGTAGCAGAGAGAGAACCTCCCGGAGGAATGCCACTCAGACATAGCAGTGTGGCAACATGTGAAGGACAGAGAGGAAGGAGGTGGATATCCTGAACTCGAGAGGGATCTGGGATGGGAACTGAAACCCTCGGAAGGTCTAAGCAGAACCTCCTCTGGAGGAGGGGATCGCAGATCTGACATGGCGCAGTCGGAGGGAGACGAGACGGAGAGGGGACACCCTTGGCCCACGCCCTCGTTTCGGGGCTTCGGAGACCCATTGCCCAGCTGCAAGGGGTGGGGAATGGTAATGCTGGAGATCAGGAGGAGGTGGGAGGAGAAGAAAGGGCCTCTGGCATCAAGGCAACGGGACAGAGCCAAAAGGGTCACAGAGGGCGCCCCGATGGGGGTGCCTGCCCTGCGGCTGCTCCACTGAGGGTCCCGTGGATGATCCTCTGCTGCTTCGCAGTGGGCCCAGTGGCTTCTTCGCTTAGGGCCCCGCTCAGGGCAACTCATGGACTGGACCAGCACCCACCCATAGCAGGACGACAGGGTGGAGCCGGGCGGTCCGCTGTGAGCATATGTGCTTTCCCACCTCCAACCATGGCAGTTTGTATGCACCCATGTATGTTATAGTATAGTCTGAAGCAGCTATATCTCTTCCCAAGGTGAGAGTCCAAGGATATAGATAAACCCAGGAGTACAGTTACTATCACAGGGAGGATGATTGAGTGGTGGGGCAATGGAGATGAGGAAGGAGAAAAACTGAATGATCAAGTGGGCCATCATCTGTGTAACTGAGTAACAAAGGTGAAGGTATCATTATGTAGGACAGCATCCAGAGCTAATTCCTTTCTATGTTCTCTATAATTCTGTATTTCCTCAATCGTTTTTGTATTAACAGAAGTGAAGATAACTTTATATTATACAGCATCCAGTGCTAATTCCCTACTATCATCTCTATAATTTGATATTTCCTTTAATGTTTTTGTGTTAAATAATGTGAAGATAACTATGTAATACAACATCCAGTGCAAATTCCCTCCTATATTCTGTATAACTTTGTATTTTCTGTATTGTTTATGGCTTTTCTGGTTCATATGTCTCCATTCTTTTGTCTTTAAAATAAAATTTAAAAAAGAAATTGGAGACATTATAGAGTTTCACTAGATGGTAGGAGTTCACCAATGGTTGTTCTATTGCATATTATTATCTTCAAATCAGTTGCTCAGATTACCACACATAAGCATGCAAAATTGGTCAACATATAAAAAGTTTTAAGCATTAAGTGTTCCTTTCACTAAGCTACCAGACATCAGCAGTAGAGTTATCCCAGCTATCTTTCCATATTGTCTTGATTACTTTTCTCTCGTTGCTGAGACAAAATACCCAATGCCCAGAATTAGGGAAGGGAAGGTTTATTTAGTTCAGCTTGTGGAGCTTTCCATCCATACTCAGCTGGCTCCAAGGCAGAGTGGCACATGGCAGAGGCCAACAGTTCATGGTGACGAAAGACAGCAAAAGCAACAAAATAAAAAGGGAGGAGCAGCAGCAAGAAACCTCTTTTCCTCCCTTACATTATAATGCAAACTACCCGCCCCAGGGCAGTTGCAGCACTCACACCCATAATTCCAACATTGGATCATGAATCGGTCATAAACTCTAGAAGCCTGCTGCGTGACTGCATGAGGCTTTGGTGGAGACAGACACAAATCATGACATATATATATATTTTCTTTTTCTTCCGTCTTTTTCTTCTTCTTTCCCTCAAGAAAGGGAACAGCTGGGTCAAGTAGGGCCTCTAGTTCTACAGCCACAGTTTAAAGGCAAAGGAGTTTCATTGTGCTCGTGATTCTGGGAATCCCTCGTGGCATCTGGCTCCCAGACCAGAGCGTCGTGGAAGCAGGTTGCGGAACAAAAATGCTGAGTTCATGCAACCAAGAAACAGAGGAGGCGAAGCACAGGGAGGAAGAGGGGAGCAAGGAAGCGGACACAGACACCAAGGCCACGAGCGCATGCGCTACCCAGACACACCCAGAAACGCACCTTCCCAACCCCGGGGCAGATCCAAAAGCCACTCAGATTGACACTCCACCCTGACTGCCACAGGGAAATTTATCAATAAATCAAAAGCAGTGACTGAGCAATAGGCAAAGAACAGTAGCAGGAAGGAGTGACAAAAGCGCTGTCCAAAGCAGCCATATTCATAAAAATAGTTCATTTCTATTTCCAGAGTCTATATCCTAAACATCATGGATTCAGATCTCTCTGTTGAATTGCCACCATATACATATGTAAGTGTAGATGCATTATAACCAATACATAATTTAAAACCAAAGCAAATTCACCCTATAAATTAGTTTGTTAAACATAGGTTGATTAAAAGTTCAAAATCTTCTATGTTAAAGGAAAAGCTGCCAACTTTTTTTTGGTTTTTTTTTTTTTTTTTGGAAAGAGTCAGGGAGCAAAGGTCTTCAGTACTCATGATACTTTGTGGTAACCAGTCGGTTCCACTGCTGTCATGTGAAAGTTATCAAGACATCACATAAATACAAGACTGCAAGGCTGTGATCCAATAAAATGCTATTTATGTGAAGAAGTAATGGATTAAATTAGACCTCCTGCCTTTAGTTTGCCAACATCTGAATTTGAATACAGCAACGAACTTAATAATATCTCAACTCTAAAATCTCCTGGATCCTAACAAGTAATAATGGCAATGTTATAGTTACAGCTCTATTGAGATTAGAGTTGTACCTATGAATATTTTGTCTTATAAATATTTGAAATATTTGTAAACAAAAAACACTCACGTTTTGACCTAAATATCAGACATCAGTTTGAACATATGTATCCATGTTACACATATGGAAGACGTAAAATACAATAAAAAATTTGGGGGAACATTTTTTTCATCCTATTTTCTCTTCTAGGAGTCCACTTAAATAAATTCCTAGTGTGAAATTGTACAACTATTAAGGATTTATAAGAAGGAATAAAAGCTGGAGATATAAATGGTTTAGGGTAACTTCTGGTTTCCAGAATGATGTCTAAAGAGCTTAAAAATTATTGCTTTAGCCCCACAAAAAAGAGAAAGAGAAAACAAACTGAAAATTAACAACTTTTCTTGTATCTATTAGAAAACTGAGGTCACAAAGCCGACTGCTGCTCCCCAAATTGGAGCCAGACAAACAGAATCACAATTTATCAGAGCAAGCACAAATCCAGGAGGAAAAGCTGCTGCTGACCCAATACTGGGGTAGAAACTTAACTGTCGCTGAAAAACTTCTAGAGACTCGGTGTAACCAAGCTAAAATTTATACCAAGGCATATCAGATTCAGAATGCAGAAAAATCAAAAGACAGAAATAATCTTGAAAGACACTGGGCGGGGGTGAGCATCTTACCTATGGTCCAGCAAAGACAAAGCTACATTTGATTTCTCTTCAGAGCCATGCAAGCAAAAAACGAGTAAAACAAAACATGTGACGCTTTGAAAGTTTACAAGTCACTGTAAACTTTACTTTGAAAGTTTACAAGTCACTGATTTCTGTATGCTGCAAAATTGTTTTCACAGGTAAAGAGATGAAGATTTTTCTAAGACAAACAAAAATTGCGGTAGTTTGTTACCCACAGACCTCCCTTGTCATAAATGTTAAAAGAAATTCTTCAGAGAGAAGGAAAAAGATACAGGCCAGGAATTCAGGGCTTCATTGCATTTATTCATCAGCTGATGCTGCTGTAACAAAGAACCTGAGGCTGAGTAATTTACAAATAATAGGAACTTATTTCTCATATATCCAGAAACTTGAAAATCAAAGAACAAGGTGTCATCAGAGAGCTCACTCTCCGATTCCAACATGAGGTCTTGTTTCTCGGTCCTCCAGAGGAAACACTGTGTCCTCACATGATAGAAGGGGATGGGGTCGGTAGCTCTGTAAAGCCATTTTATAAGGACATTAATCCCATTCATAATGTTAGAGTATCCATGATTTCATCACTTGCTCACAAAACCCACTCTTAGTATGATCACCTTGAGGTTTAAGTCCTAACATATGAATTTTGGAAAGATATACACATTCAAGCCATAGTATATATGAAGAAAAGAAATGTTAGAGAAGGAATAAATGAAGGTAAAACATTCTTTTTCATCTCCTTAATTGATCTAATAGGTAAGAATTTATTTCACATAATAGCAATCAGCACTGCACTTAAAGTATATTATTAAAAATAATATCAATGATAAAAATATAGACACAAAGTAGATGACAACAACATAACAAGAATTACTTGCAATGTCTAGGAAGTTTTATAACATTAGTTATAAAACAGTTGGGATTATTTGAAAGTGTGTATTGTAAACTTTAGAGAAACCCCTAAGATAAAATTGAAAAAGTATACTTGATACAATAAAAATCAAAAAATCAGAATCATACAAAATGCCTAAATAAAACCAGAAGGTGTAGAAAAAATACAGGAGACCTAAGAATAAACAAAAAATAAGGGTAACCAAAGGGTAACAGCTATGCTAGATATTATCCAGCTTCATTAGTGCTCACCAATATAGTTTGGATTTTGAACGCTTCCCTAGGGTCTATGTGTTAAAGTCTTGGTCCCAAGAGCAATGTTATTGGGAGACGGTAGGAATTTTAAGAGCCAGAGCTGAGTGTAAGGTCATTATGTCATTGAAGGCGTATTGTGGAAGGAGGTAAGAGATGGTGAATTTTGGACCCTTCCTCTGCCTCTCCTTTTCCTCCCTGACCAGGGCATGAGCATTTTTGTTCCACCACGTGCCCCCCACCACATCCCCTCTACCATGGACGTCTAGCGCTCTCATCAGAAACCTAAAAGCAACAGGCCTGTCTTGCCTTGAACTGGAATCTCAACTTGACCCCAAATAAACCTTTTCTCTTAATAAGTTGATTATCTCGGGTGTTGGTAATAGTGGCAAAAAGCTGACTAGACTAATGAAATCACTTTAAATATCAAATGTTAATGCTCTAAAGAATGCAGGGAAAGGGGGCTGGGGATATAGCTCAGTGGAATAAGCGCTTGCCTAGCAAGTGCAGGGTCCTGAGTTCGATCCCCAGTACCGCAAAAAAAAAAAAAAAAAAAAAAAAAAAGAATGCAGGGAAAGGATGGAGACTGCTAGAATAAATTGAAAAAAAAATCCCGACTCCATTATATGTGTCACACAAGGAAAGACTGATTTAGGCCTCATTTCTGCCATGTTCTGCTATAGGTTTTGTTTTCCATACTGTTCCCCTAAATACATTCTCTTATCCTGGGCTGCTGCTTATTCTACACACCCGTGATGAAAGATTATATGGTGAAGTGAAAACCCAGACTTCCTGTTAAGGTTGGGATGGGGATTGCCCACAGAAATTTCAGGTAACAAAACTTCAGCTTGGCCTTAAGTGAGGATATAAATTTAGGAGATGAGGTCTGCTGGAGGGTGACTGGGGTTTCATCACTGTGCACGGATTACTGCTGCTCTTGCATGAATGGGCCTGGGGTCCCGTGACTGGATTAGTTCTCTTGAAAGCAGATGATCCTATAAATATATATTTATATACATAAAACACAGAACAAGGCCGCTTCCCACCTGGACCCTTCTGCTCACACCTGCACTCTTTCCACTTCTTTATCACCTGGGGACAAAGCCAGGGTACCTCGCCAGATGGCATTGCATGGACTTTCTTCCCGTCAGAATAGTAAGGTGGCATGGCCAGATAGTCTGTCACAGCAACATAAAGCAGCGTGTGTCACTTCCTCCCTGTACGCAGCAGTGCTGCTCCTCCTGGTGGTGTTGGTATAATTATGCCAGGCACATAATTATATACCCTGCCAGATTTCCATCTGGGCCCAGTTTCCCGGATGAGGCTCACTACTGTCCAGTCAGTAAATCCTTTTCATCAGATGATGAGACCCCTGGATTTTTACTAAATTTAAAAACCAAGACCAGCAACTAAAATTCATACAGAAAACAGCATAGCAGGGCTGTACTGATCGAGCAATCACGTGTATTATGTAATTGAACATTCATATGATTTGTGCAATTTGCGAAAATGATCTGTGTCCCAAACATTTTTCACAAGAGTGCCAGTTAGTATTTAACCCCTAACACATCTGTTTCTGTGTATACCATGAAACTGGCTTTAAACATTGCTTTCATACTTCGGGAAGAGTTATCTCTAGGATTGGGTCACTAGATCACAAACTGAAAACTCCAGAAAAATCATTAGTACTACTAGTCTAACAAAAGCATGCTCAAACTCACTTCTTAGACTAACAAAGTTCAATTTCTGATTTCTTTAAATGTGTTCCATCCCTTTTTCATGCTGTTATATTGAAAAGAGCCCATCCAGGAGCTTAGAGGTAGAGAGCTTGCCTGGTATATGTGAGGTCCTGGGTTCAATCTCTAGCACTTAAAAAAATAAAAACAAATTTAAAGATAAAAATGCTCATCCAGTCCTAACCAATCAGATGAACAACTACAGTCCTCTTCGCATTATGCCCGAACAAATGCCTTAGCAGTTCACCATCTTGATTTGCAGCCACGTTGAATGTAAAAGGCTTTACAGCTTGGCATTTTCTACCTTGCGCGTTGGTAATATTTCTCTAAGTCACTGAAGCAAAAAAGCAGAACTGCAAGTATACCTTGTAAGCAGTGAACTGACTGCTACCTGCAGGGTGTTGACTACCTTTGGGACGACTCGGCAGGGCCACTGTTTACCTCTCCTTGCCCATTTGCCCCGTTGGAGCATTTAGACAGCTTGAAAAGAAGTCAGTTGTAGTTCAGTCCTTTTCAAGAAAAATGCTCCAGGAGCCTCTCCTAGGACTGGAATTCAGTTAGCCCTACATCCACGAGAAATAACTGAGTGTATTATTCCTTTGTTCTGCAGCAGTGCTGTAGGAATTTATTACACTGCTTCTCAGATCATGGCTCACCAGGGCGTGCACCTCTCTCCTCCCATTCCTATTTATTCCATTTGACCAGACCCTTTTCTCTTGGTCAGATAATCCATTTCTGACACCATGCTTAGCTTACAGCCTGAAATAACAGCGACCTTGACACTGCCTCTCCTTGGCTTTATCCCTGAGTTGCTGTAACAGTGTTTTACACAGCACCACCCTGTACTGATAATGAGCATTCTCACAATTACCTGTAAACTGGTGCATGCGGCCAAGTTATACCACACTCCATTGTACCTTTAGGAAGTTTAAAGGTAGCACTTTAATGTCACATGTAAAGCTCTAAATATTGCCGTGTGTGTATTTGTAGTGTCTCTTATGCATATGCATAAGTAAGGAGCCTTGGAGCACTGAACTGAGCAAAGTGTAACAAATCTTTTCTGAGAAGAAAAGATATGGATTTATGTAACTGTATTTTTCCCTCTCCTTTCACCTTCTCCAATCGATAGACTAAAAGTCTAAGCCTTACTCCGCGATGGACTCATTACAAGGACATGATCGCCCCTGCCATGAAGCCAGCTGTTGGAACTTTCCTTCTCTGTCAGTCCTGGTGATGGTATTCCGGGTGCTCCCTCCACATCTTAGCAAGACATTCGTGGAATATTACGTAGTATTGACTGCTTCTCTCATCCATTGGTTTGTTCAAGGTTTACAAAAAAACATTTCCAGGTTGAATATTTACTGGTTCAAATTTTCACTTTTATTCTCTGAGAATCTTTGTGTACAAGACAAGGAGGAAACAGGTTTGAATAGGTATGTGTGCTTTCTGAATTAATGTCTATCTACTGATCACCCCTCAGAGAGGTCAAAAAGGTCCCAGGTGACTCAAGCCATTTTCTGGGAAGTTTTATCCACAGCTATTGTCCAGAACTGATATCTTTTTGGTTATTGATGTATTTCTTATCACATGTGTGGTTTCCTCTTACACAAGAGGAGAGTGTCACCTTTCTGCCCATTGACAGGTGACCTCAGCAACTGCCCATGGTGTCTTGCCTGAACCCAGACAGCTTACTCTAGGACACAGACTAAGCTACTGCCTGTGTTTTCTAATACCTTTCTCTGCCAACAACTGGGCTTTGTTTTGTTTTGTTTTCTTGTAATTTTGGTTGTAGACGAAATGGACAACATGACTCATTTAATTGCCATTGAATTTATATAGGAGGGACAGTCACCCAGAGCACTCAAGGTGACCTCAAAAGTTCTTCAGCAGTGGATGCTTGACATGTAGCCATTAGCAGGAAACTGATTCACAGTGCTGTCCATTACTAATTCTAAGATAGGGCCACGTATCAATGCATTATCACTATAAATGGTTTATCCTTTATAACTCATTATCTAGTAAATTTAAAAGCTATTTAATTGAAAGGCATTTCTAATATTCAAAGTGTGTACTGATTTAAAAATAACACTTGCTTATTGCTTGTCAGTGATGAAAAAGTGTAAGTTATGCCTGTGGCTTGTGGCCCAATATTCCTCTGTTCTTTGTTTCCTGTTATATATTTGTTTGTTGCAAAATATAACCATTTTTCCAATATAAAAAAATTCTGATTACATTATATGGTTCAATCTGAAAAGATTGGTTCAAATTTTAATAAAATGCTTCCCTTAAACTTTCCTGGTACACTTGCCCTAAATATGGAGTCTTATGGAAAGAGCCCAAAACAATTAACATAAATGCACATAGAAAATGCTTCTTTTAACTGCATGAAAATTAGAGAAGAAAGCCCCAATGAAAAGGCAGTATTATTGCAAAGAGAGAAAAATAATGAGGTGGTGAAAGAAGCTTGCAGAATACTAATGCCTTTCAACACTTCTCACAAGTCAAAGATGGCTCACATGATGTTCTCAGTGACAAGCTTAGTCTCTGCTCTCTGCCCCAGTCAGGTGCTGGCAGTCACACATCAGTCTGCAGAGGCAGACTGCAGGCAAAGCTACTTTGTGGGTGAAGCCAATATTTTGCAAGAAGCCTGAAGGGAGTATTTTTGTCTAAAGCCTGACAAGCACCAATTCCACAGAATTTAATTAGAAACATCTACTAATGTCAACCTTTGAAAATAAGACAGAAAAGATAAGAGATTTGTGAAATAACAATCTCAAAAATACATCAGTCCTTTCAGAGCAAGTAAAATGTCAAGTTAGATGTAGGTAAATTGCAAAAAGATTGTGTCTACATTTCTTGTATTCACAGAACACCATATAAATAAGATACAACTTTTATTAATTGTATAAGTATTAATTAGGAGAATGTGGAGAGAAGTACCAGCTCAGACTAAATTGAATTCCATATAGCTGAAAATCCCCAAATAACCATGAGTTAAACATGATAATTATTTCTTTCTTTCATAAAAGAATTTTCAACATAGGCCTTATAAAAATACTTACAGAAACTCCATACTCTCATTCTTGAAGCAGACATCAAATTCCCCTTCTACTGTGCATGCTCAGGATACTATGATGAATCCCAATTTAGTTCATGGTGTAATAGGGTTATCGTGGGTCCAGCCATCATATCAACATTGCAGGCAGTGGGAAGGAGGGATGAAGACGAAGAATAAACCAAACTCTTTCAACAAGCTACTCCTGACATCTCACAGAACAACTTTGCTGAAATACCATTTGCTACCCTCTAATAAGAAGGCACCATTACAGTGAGAGTGTAATCTTTCTGTGGCATGGTGCTAGGTTAATAAGCCTCTGTTCTGTATTCATGCCGACTTGCTGGGTGACTCACTTCCCCACTTGATCCCAATTTATTCAATTTTACCTGAACTATTATATGTGTAATCTTATTGGCTGACCATAATTTTGTCCCATCTCATTCCCACCTTGTAATTTCCCATTTTTCCCCTACCTTGGACCTGCCTCACCTTATGGTTTGCTCTATATAAGTCCCTAGAAAAACAGAATCCTGGGCAGCCCACTTGGGCCCCCCTTCTGTCCCTGTCTTGGACAGAAGCTTTCTTTCCCTCAATGAATATATTCAGCTCTTTAAAAAAAAATAGGGTTTTATGACTAAAGAAAGCAGAAGGAACAGATTTGTTTTTGAAACTAGAGTCTCAGTCACAGAAAAGAAAACTATAAATTTTTATCATTATTGTAATTGTTAACAGATTTGGGGTGTTGACCCTTTAGATTGAAATTCAAGTTCTGCCAATTCCAATGTTACAAATATAAGCAAGATATGTAGGAACTCGTTCTCATTTTCAACCATTAGATAAAAGCAATAATAATACCTATCAGTATGACCATATGGAGGATTTTACAATATATAATATATTGCTGGGTTTAAGTAGCTGATATTTTGTTGTCCAAACTTCTGAGAGATAATTGTTTTATACCTTTTTCTTAGCATCCTGTACTTTACATATCAAAGTAATTCTAGCCTCAAAATAATGAGTTATAGTATATGTATAGCTGGGATAGTTGGGATAATTATTCTGCTGATGTCCATTGGTTTACTGAAAGGAACAGTTAATGCTTAAATTTTTTGACCAATTTTTCATGCTTATACCTGGTAATCTGAAAAACTAATTTGAAGACAACAATATGCAATATAACAGCCATTGTTGAATTCCTACCATCTTGTTTAGTGAGGCTCTGTATGTTCATAACTTTTTTATTATTTTCTATTCTAATTGCTTGACCAATCTCCCATTCTTACATCTGTTAATCTGAGCAACTTCGCTGAAGATAACAGTATGTAATCTAACAACCATTGCTACTTCCTATCATCTTGTTTTGAAATTCTGTATCATTTTTATTGTTTTTGTGTTGCTTTGTGTTTGTCTTTATTGGTGTTATTTTGTTATGTTTTCCCTTTAAGATAAAACATACTGAGTTATAAAATGTTTCCTTCTCTTTTATGGAAGACGTTTTATAAAACCGGCATTAATTCTTTACATTTTTGGTGCAGTTCCTCATTAAAATCACCTGTGTTTAGAAATCTTTTTTCAGAAGCTCTTAAATCATCAACCTATGATTTTAATAGTATAGCAAAGATTGCTCTTGTTTATTTCATCTTGGCTGAGTATTGGTACTTGGTAGGTTTTGGGGAAATAAATTCTTATACATCAGCAAATTTATAACAGAGGCATTTCTGTACTTACTACCTTTTTGTTGGCTCTCAGACTTAAGAGGGCTATTGCTGTTTGTCTCCTAACACTAATGATTTGTCTTCTTCCTTCTGTCTTTTTTTTTTTAAATACAAGTACAAAAACATATTGACAAACAGACACCAATTAGCATAAAAAATAGTACAATCACAACTAATCTATAGACAAGGTGATATGATCTCAACAGTGGTTATTGCTTTATCCATTGATATCTTCGAAGTGTAAATATATAAGCCCATATACAGACATGCAAATTTAGTCAGACAATTAATCCT
>PVLD010035566.1:0-11700 GCA_004027595.1 Dinomys branickii | reverse complement strand
TGTATTTCCTCAGTCGTTTTTGTACTAGCAGAAATGAAGATAACTTTATATTATACAGCATCCAGTGCAAATTCCCTACTATCTTATCTATAATTTGGTATTTCCTTTAATGTTTTTGTGTTAACTAATGTGAAGATAACTATGTAATACAACATCCAGTTCTAATTCCCTACTATATTCTGTATAACTTTTTATTTTCTGTGTTGTTTATGGCTTTTCTGGTTCATATGTCTCCATTCTTTTGTCTTTAAAATAAAATTTAAAAAAAAAAGATAACTTTATGTAATACAGCATCCAGTGCTAATTTCCTACTATCTTCTCTATAATTTGGTATTTCCTTTAATGTTTATGTGTTAACTAATGTGAAGATAACATTATGTAATACAGCATCCAGTGCTAATTCCCTACTATATTCTATATAATTTTGTATTTCCTGTACTGTTTATGTGTTATTCTGGTTTGTATGTCTTCATTCTTTTGTCTTTAAACTAAAAAAAAGATGAATTAGAATCAGATCACATGCACTTAACCCATGAGGTCATTTTATTAAATGCTACAGAAAATTATCCAAAAGTAGATGAGAAATAAGAGATTAATTCTGCCTGGAAATTTTCTCATGGATTACTCAGAAATCCTAATGGTTAGGAGAGTTGCCAGTTTCTACCAGAACTCAAGTCAGATGAACTCACGAGAGCCTACACATCATACAAAGCAAGGTTTATGGACAAAATAAGATTGGCAGAGGCAGTTTGTAAAAGTGAGGGCTGAGGGTGATTTGGAACCAGATCCTGACCCTTCAGAGTCATAAGGCCATGTGTTAGAGGGTCAAGTTGGATTTGGCACAACAAAAACAATATATCCCTCTCAGTCAGCATTCAAGGTAGAGCTCATTTCCACTGAAACAAGCTCCACAAGTCACCAGGTACTAAAATCAATGAACAGCAATTCCTGGCTAAGGGCAATAAGCTCACACTGCCTTTTTCCAATCCTCCTTCCCTGACAATCTCCTGCAGTCTCCCTCACTGCCATTTGTTCAGCAAATGCTAATTGCGGTCATTAACTCTCAAGAGAGATACTTATTTTGAAGATGATGCCCTTTCTCTTTTCCTCAGAAATATTGTCCTGTGTCTCACCAGATTCAGCTGAGTTCATTACTTTCTGTTTGTGGCCACAGACCCTGGAAGAAGGATCTTCCTTAGGTTATGCTCACTCTGTAGGGTTGCTGGGGTGAAGTTTGTGTAAATCAAACCTGTTTTCCCATTGATTCTGAAGGTCATTTCAGAGCAGCTATGTCCTCACTCAGAATTGATCTACCAAAAACATTCACCCTGAGCATCTCTATTTCAATTTTTAAAGCTCTGTTAGTATTTGAAAGAAAAAAAAATACAGTGTGTTTAAGAACTACGTATTTTAAAATACTTCCATCCTACTTAACAGAGTCAGAGCAGAAAATGAGTTGGCCTGAGGGCTCAAAAAAAGTTGCAAAAATTGTTACAAGGCTTGATTCCAAATTGAAAATATGTAATGAAAACAGCATGGCTTCTAGAAGTCAACACATCAACTCTGCCTGTTACCACCTGTGTGGTCCTGGACACAGGCTTTAACAAATGCTTGCCTGGAAGGGATAAGATGAAAATTCAGTTAGATGGTGTTTATAATGTACCTTGCTCACTAGGGATTCCAAAGTTTGCCTCTTTATCTTTGTCCTTATAATAAAATATTGGGTAGAGACTAAGGGCCTAGAGAATGAAGAAATGGCTATGAAGTAACACAGGCCAGAGATAGTGAATTTCCATTCATTAATCATTCAGAGATTCCACTCAGTTCCTACTTAGGATGAGTTCCTAGCCCAGGATTGAATGTTATAAGACATATAAAAGTAAGAAGCAGATGTGAATTTTATCCTCATGAAGTTTAAGGCCTAATAAATCATAAAAGATAATATATAAAACATTAAAATATATGTGAGATCACAATTTGAGGTCCATAAAAGGTGTCAATAATTATTTAGTGACTTCAGAAGACAGGACATGGTATATAGTTGCTGCTGCCAATGAAGAAGGAAGAAAGTAAGCAAGAAAAGTATGGTTGAGGGAGATATGGCAACTGGTAGAAAAGAGTCCAAGAGAGGCTCTTGCTCCCACAATTGACGAGGCTCAGGGACCAGAGGCTGACGGGAAAGTCAGCAACACAGTAGGACCCCAGATAAAGTGCACATGATGAACAGGCAGGACCAGTGGTGCAGAAAAGTCTGAGGCAGCAGTAACAGTACAAGCCAGCAGGTGTTCAGTTAGGCTAACCAGCTTTGTGCTTGGGGACAAGCACACACAGAATAGAAGTGGGTGGGTGGTGCCAACTTCTTATCTTTTCTTCTCCCTATCTTTTCCTGTCTTTCTTCTTTTTGTAAACATCTGGGGAGAACTCCAGCCACAGAAAACTAATCTCAACCTCAAATTCAGAGACAAAGATCAGACCCAAACCCAGCACAAATACACCTGCTATAGTGGCCAGAGTACACGTTCTGGAATCGCACTTGAATCTACCATAGAACTGTAGACCCTAGAGGAATCTCACTACTTTTACTTTTCTCTGTCTGATAGGTTTTCTCCTTAGCAGCCTGCTGGGTTAGTGTGCTTTGCCTTGCTGTTTATTTTTATTTTATTATTATTGTTGTTGCTTTTTCTTTTCTCTTTTTCTCTCTGTTCTGTTTTGCCCTGTTTTGTCTTTCTGTATATTTGTTGTTTTTTTCTCTGTGTGTGATTATTTTTATTGTTTTTTCTTTTTATTTTTTATTCCTCTGTTTTTTCTTTTCCTTGTCTTTCCTACCTTCTTTTCCCTCTCACACATGATTTATATTGCTAAACTTCCCTCTTTGTATTATTCCACTCATCCTCTTCCTCTCTCTGATCAGTATCTGACTTGATTTTATGAGACTTTCATATGGGTAAACATTGTCTCTTCCCTCTCTGAATCACTTCAGTTCTTCTAGGCTTTCTGTTTCAATCCTTCCCTCTTGTATCCTGCAATTACCCAAAACTTGGATGATCATTTTATGCCCAGCACAGTGAACCCTACTATATTCAACCCTGTCCACCTCCCCATGCTGTCTGTACCCCTCCTAAATCTCCCCACGACAGGGTAAAATTACTCTACTACATGCAAAAAACATTGTATACAAGTTCCTGGTATGAGAGACCATATTATATAACCATAGACCTTGATCTTACTGTTAAATATACCAGGCGAATAGTTACTACAGCTTGTTAATAGCCAGGCTGTGCTTGAGTCTATTGTTATTGCTAACTGTACTACTTTAACCAAGATGCCATATCTGTTATAATCACTTTCTTCTCCCCTGTATGACAGCACCGAGATTGCAAGAGCTCATAACCACCACCATAGTCCAGTACCAAAGGAATGGACCTTGAATCAAAACAATAGCAGCTCCACATTCTTAATATATTAGGAAAGTAGGGTATGATACATGTGCACCCATGTTTATGGCAACACAACTTGTCATAGCTAAGTCTTGGAAACAACCCAAATGTCCATCAGCTGAGGAAGGGATAAAAAAGAAGTGGTATTTCTATACAATAGAGTATTACTCAGCTATAAAAAAGATAAACTTGAAGCTTTTATAGGTAAATGGATGCAACTAGAGACTGTACTCATAAGGGAAATAAATCAGACCCACAAGCATAAACATCAATTTGTCTCCCTGGTGTAAGAACATGAAAGAGTAAATAAAACCCAAAATGTACAATAGATAATAAGAAAGACAAAGAAACTGCTCAAAGGGAAGAACAACTTGGATGAGAGAAAGAACAGTAGTAAGGCAAAAAAAAATTTAATTATTTCGACCAATTTTGCATGCTTTTACCTGGTAATCTGAGCAACTTATATGATGACAACAATTTGCAGTATAACAACTAATGGTGAATTCCCACAATCCTGCCTAGTGCACTATGTATTGTCTCTAATGTTCTTTTAAATTATTATTTTCTTATTCTCTTTAATGATTTGATCAGTCTTCTATTTTTACATCTGATAATCTGAGCAACTTCATTAAAGATAACAATATGTAATATAACAACCAGTGTTAACCCCTACCGTTTGGTTTGAAACTCTGTGTTATTTTTAATGTCTTTGCTTTGTGTTGTTTGTATTTTGCTATTGTTCTTTTTTTGTATTATTTTCTTTAAAATTGAAAAAAACTAATAATGTAAAAAAAAAAGAATTTGACATACAATTAAATGAAGCATATAGAACTCCAAATAGCCATGACCAAAATAAATCTATACCAAGGAATATAATAATCAAAAGTCCAGAAAATCAACACAAGAACAGAATATTAAAAGCAGCTAGAGAAAAGAAACAAATTACCCATAAAGGAATGCCCTTCAGAATCACATCGGACCTTTCAACACAAACCCTCAAATCAAAGAGTGCCTGGAGGTATTTCAAGCTCTAAAAGCAAACAATTTTCAATCCAGGCTGATGTACCCCACAGAACTATCTTTCAAATTCAGTGAAGCAATAAGATACCTCTATGAAAAAGAAAAACTGAAGAAATTCATGGCCAAAAAACCAGCTCTACAGAATTCTCTGAAGGATATATTAGAAAGAGATAACACACAAAAAAAAAAAAAAAAAAAAAAAAAAAAAAAAAGAAAGAGATAACAGAAACCACAAACACACAAACGCCAATAGAAAAAAAAAAAAAAAAAACACCAAGCAGGGCAAGCAATAAAACAGAGGAGAAATGCAGGGAACAAACGACAGCAAAATAACATGAAAAGAAAAGCCAATACATATGAGTTATAACCATCAATGTAAATAGTCACGACTCACCAATCAAAAGAAACAGTCTGGTAGAATGGATCAAGAAACAAGATCCATCACTATGTTGCATTCAAGAAACACATTTAACCCAAAAAAGGAATTCATACACTAAAAGTGAAAGGATGGAAAACTCTTCTCCATGCCACACGTACCCAGAAAAAAACAGAGGTAGCTATTCTATTTGTGCACAGTGTAAACTTGAAGCCAAAACTGATCAAAAGAGACAAGGAAGGTCACTATTTACTTGTTAAGGGAAAACTCCAAGAAGAAGAGATAGCAATCATAAATATATATACACCAGCACACCCAACTGCATAAAACAAATATGAACTGACATGAATAACCAAGTAAGCACCAACACAATTTTAGTAGGGTACCTTAACATCCCACTCCCACAAGTAGACAGATCAACTAGAAAAAACTCAACAAAGAAATATTAGAATTAAACCAAGCCTGTGAACAAATGGATTTGGTGGATATCTACAGAGGGGTCCACATTAAGACATCAGAATATACATTCTTCTCAGCAGCACATTGGCTCTTCTCCACAATAGACCACATACCAGTGCACAAAACATGTTTAAGTAAATGTAGAGGAACTAAAACCATTCCTTGCACACTATTTGACCATAGTTCAACAAAATTAGAAATCAGTGACAAAAGGAATCACAACAACTACATGGAAATTAAACAACACATTTCTAAATAACTAGTGGATCACAGGGGAAATTAAAAGCAAAATTACACAATATAAGCAATTAAACAAAAATATTAGAACATATAGAATGCAATGAAAGCAGTTCTATGAGGGAAATTTATAGTGGTAAACTCTCACATCAGGAAAACAGAACAAGCTCAAATAAACAACCTAATGTTGAAGCTCAAATGTCTAGAAAAAGAACAAATCAAACCCAATGCTTACACAAGGGAGAAACTATAAAGAGAAGAACAGAAATTAATGCAATTGAGACTTAAAAAATACAAAAAAAATCAATGAATTGAAAAATTGATTCTTTGAAAGAATTAGTAAAATTGATAAACCATTAGCCAATCTCTTGGTGAGCAATGTCTGCAACTCCCCCATCAGCATGGGAGCCAGACCGAGCCCTGGCCAGCTTTCAGAGCCTGAGGGACCATGCTCTACCCCACCACACCCTCGCAGGAGCCAGACGGAGTCCTAGAAACCTTCAGGAGCATCCGCGATCACACACCACCCCTACACATCATTGCAGAAGCTGCACTGAGCACCAGGAACCTTAGTGTCCTTGCTCCACCACTCCCATACCATCGTGGGATGGATGTTGAGCTCCAACAAATATCTAAATCTTTGAAAATGACAAAACAAAGCAACAAAATGCAATCTCAGACCTCAACCCTGCCCAAAACAAGTCCAAGAGACATAGACACAGAAGAACTTGGAAGTCATACACCTGAAATTTCTGAAATGATAGTAACAGAAGTAAAGAAATAACACTATCAGGCCATAGAAGACATTAGATCAAAAATAATTTCTCAGGCTTGGCATCGTGGTGCACACCTGTAATCCTGGCACTTGGGAGGCTGAAGCAGGAGGATCAGTTCAAGACCATTCTAGGATACATAAGTGGGCTCAAGGCCAGCCTAAACTGCATAGCGAGATCCTGTCCCAAAAAGACAAAAAAAAAAAAAAAAAAAAAGAAGAAGAAGAAGAAGAAGAAGAAGAAATAATCTCTCAGGTAACAAAAAAAATGACAACAATAATGCAAGAATTAAGTAGAACATCTAAAGAAGATGTAAAAAAATAGATAGGCACAAAAAATGATGGAAACTTTAAATGAACAATATAGGAAAGAATTAGAATGCATGAGACAGGGTCAAACAAATACACAGGAATGTGAACATTCCATCAAAAGCTGCCAAAGCTAATTGAATGAAGCTGAAGATAGATTTCTCACGCCCTAAAGGCAGCATTGCAGCTAACTATCATGAAAGGAAATAGCAGATCTCCTAAAAATAACAAGGAACCAGGAAATGACAATTCAACAGCTGCAAGAAAAACAATAAGATTAATGGGTGTCAACAAAACAGCAGAAGTCAACACAAATGACATAAAAAGATTATTTGCTGAAGTAATAGCAGAAAATTTCACAAGTATGGAAAAAGAATCGGATATACAATAAAGTAAGGCATATAGAATTCCAATTAGCCAAAACTTAAATAATTCCACACCCAGATACATAATAATCAAGATCCCAGAAATTCAGCAAAAGAATAGAATATTAAAAGCTGTTAGAGAAAAAGAAACAGATCACTTATAAAGGAAAGCCCATCAGAATCAGCAGATTTCTCAACACAAACCATTAAGTCAAGAAGAGCTTAGAGTGAAGTATTTCAGGTACTGAAAGAAAACAACTTTCAACCCAGATCGACATATCTACAAAACTCTCCTTCAAAATTAATGGAGAAATAAAGTATTTCCATGAGAAAGAACAACTGAAGAACTTCATGAGCTCCAAATCAACCTTAGAAAGAGTACTAAAAGATATTTTAGAAAGAGATAAAAATGACCATAATTTCAAGAACAACAATAGAAAGGACTAAGCAATCAGAGAAAGCCATTAAACAGAAGGGAAATGGTGGAACTAACAGCAGGAAAATAACATGACAAAGATAAGCCAATACATATTGGTTATGACACCTGATGTTAATGGTATCAATTCACCAATCCAAACAAGCAGACTGGGGGCTGGGGGTATAGCTCAGTGGCATAAGCGCTTGCCTGGCAAGCGCAAGGTCCTGAGTTCGATCCCCGGTACCGGAAAAAAAAAAAAAACCAGAACAAACAAGCAGACTGGTAGAGTGGATCAAGAAAAGAAATCCAACAATAGGCTGTATACAAGAAACACATTCACCCAAAGGAAATTCATAGACTGAAAGTTAAAGGACAGATGACAATACTCCACACAACAAGAACCTCCCCCCCAAAAAGCAGGGGTAACTGTTTTATATGTAGACAATGTTAACTTCAAGCCAATAATGAGCAAAAGAGATAAAGAAGGTCACTACATACTTGTTAGGGGAAAACTGCAAGAGAAAGAGATGACAATCATAAATATCTATGCACCAAATACAGGAGCACCCAACTATGCAAACAAGTTTTAGCAGATGGGAAAAATCCAATAAGCAGTAACATTAGTAACAGTGGACTTTAATAGCCCATGACACAGAGATAGATCAAATAGACAAAAATCAGCAAACAAATAACAGAACTAAACCAAAAATGTGAACAAATGAACTTAGTAAACATTAAGAGAATATTCCACCCAACAACATCAGAATACACATTCTTCTCAGCTGCACACAGGACTTTCTTCAAAATAGACCATATGCTAGCACACACAACATACTTAAGCAAATGCAAAGGAATTGAAATTATCCCACGCATTCTATTGGACCTTAGTGCAATGAAATTTGAAATTAATAACAAAAGAAATCACAAAAACTCCATAAATACATGGAAATTAAATAAAATCCTCCTGAACAACCAATGGGTCACAGATGAAATTAAAGAAGAAATTAAACAATATTTAAAATCAAATAAAAATGCAGGTAAAACTTATAGGAATCTGTAGGATACAACAAAAGCAGTCCTCGGAGATAAATTTATAGTGGTGAATTCCCACATCAGGAAATAGAGCAAGCACAAATAAACAATCTTATGCTGCATTTCAAGCTTCTAGGAAAAAAGGAACAAGTCAAGCCTAAAGAAGACAGGAAATTATAAAGATCAGGACAGAAATTAATGCAATAGAGACAAAGAAAGCAATAAAAAGAATTAATGAAACAAAAGAGTTGGTTCTTTCAAAGAATAAATAAAATTGATAAACCCCTAGCTAATCGTATCAGAAAAAGGAAAGAAAAAAATGAAATTCATGCAATAAGGAACAAAAGGGTTGAAATCACTACAGAACCTATAAAAATTCAGAAGATCATCAACACCTACTATAAAAATCTTTACTCTTATAGGATAGAAAACAGAGAGGAAATGGACAGGTTCTTAGGTACACATGCATCACCAAAGCTGAATGAAGAAAATATAAAAATCCTGAATAATTCAATATCAACCAGAAAAATTGAAAATGTAATAAAAAATTCACCAACAAAGAAAAGTCCAGGCCCTGATGGATTCACTGCTGAAATCTACAACAACTTTACAGTTAATGACAATTCATCTCAAACTCTTTAATGAAATTGAAAGGGAAGGAATTCTCTCTAACTTATTCCTGGCAGCAAGTATTACCCTGATAACCAAAACCAGAGAAAGACCCAACCGAAAAAGAGAACTACAGACCAATCTCCCTAATGAACATAGGGGCAAAAATTCTCAATAAAATACTAGCAAACAGAGTGCAACAAATCATCAGGAAGATTATACACCATGAACAAGTGGGATTCATCCCAGGAATTCAGGGAGGGTTCAACATATTCAAATCAATAAATATAATACATCATATGAATACAGCCAAAAACAAGGATCACATGATCATCTCAACAGAGGCAGAAAAAGCTTTTGATAAAGTTTAACACACATTCATGATCAAAACCCTAAAAAAAATCAGAATAGATGGATTTTATCTCAATCTGGTAAAAACCATCTATAACAAACCAACAGCCAATATCATACCAATGGACAAAAGCTGAAAGCTTTCACTTTAAAAACAGGAACAAGACAAGAATGTCCACTGTCACACTCCTATTCAACATAGTTCTGGAAACATTAGCCAGAGCAATTAGATGAGAGGAATAAAAGGAATAAGGATAGGAAAGGAAGAAGTGAAATTATCATTGTTCATAGATGACATGATACTCTTAAAGGCTTCTAGATTTAATAATGAAATTCAGTAATGTAGCTAGAAACAAAGCCAACAATCAAAAATCAATAGCATTCCTGTACACAAACAAAAACTCACACAGAGAGAGAAATTAGAGGAAGTGCAACCTTCACAGTATTATCTAAACAAATGAAATTCTTAGGAATCAATCTAATACAGGATGTAAAAGATCTGTACAATGAAAACTGCAGCACCCTAAAAAAGGAGATTAAAGGGGCTACTAGAAAATGGAAAGCTAGTCTTTGCTCATGGATGGGAAGAACAAACATAGTAAAAATGGCCCTACACCCAAAACTGTTACATAGATTTAATACAATCCCAGTCAAAATACCACTAGCATACCCCATAGGAGGGAAAACATTCCTAAAATTCATTTGGAACCAGAAGAGACTTAGAACAGCAAAAGTAATTCTGGGCAACAAAGGCAAGCCAGGAGATATCAAAATCCATGACATGAAATTACACTACAAAGCTATTGTGACAAAGTCAGCATGGCATTGCCCAAAAGAAACAGACCTTAGAATCAGTGGAACAGAATAAAAGATGCAACACAACTATCAATACACTCAACCACCTTATCTTTGACAAAGGAGCCAAACATATTCATTGGAAAAAAGATCGCCTCTTTAATAAACAGTGCTGGAAAAACTGGCTTCCCAAATGCTGAAGACTAAAACTGACCCATGTCTATCACCGTGCATTAAAGTAAAGTCAAAATGGATCAAAGATCTAAATATTAAAACAGAAATACTACATATACTGGAAAAGAAAATAGGTAGAAATCTTGAAGGCATAGGTATAGGCAGAGAATTCGTGAACAAAACCCCCACTACACAGGAAATACAACAAAGAATCAACAGCTGGGATCTCACCCTATTAAAATGCTGTGGCACAATGAAAGAGATCACTAACAAAGTAAAAAGACAACTTACAGAGTAGGAAAAAATTATAGCCAACAATCCCTCAGACAAAGGATTTATATCTAGAACATATAAAGAATGTGAAAAAAGCAGGTCCCAAAAATTCAAAGACCCAATATAAAAATAGGCATTTGAGATGAATACACACTTCTCAGATAAAGAAATACAAATGGCAAATAAATATATAAAAAATGTTCAATGGTACTGATCATTCAAAAGACACAAATTAAAACAACACTGCGTTTCCATCTCACTCCAGAAAGAATGGCCATCATTCAGAAATTAACCAGTAACAAATGCTGGCGAGGCTGTGGGGAAAAAGGAACGCTTCTCCACTGTTGGTGGGAGTGTAGACTGGTGCAACCACTGTTGAAATCAGTCTGGAGATTCCTCAAAAAGCTAGGATTAGAGGTCCCATTCAACCCAGCTATCCCCCTTCTGAGTATCTTCCCTGGAGAATTAAAAGCATCATACCAATGTGATATATGTGCACCCATGTTAGTAACAGCACAATCTGTAATAGTTAAATCTTGGAAACAACACAAATGCCCATCAACTGAGGAATGTATAAAAAAGATGTGGTTTTCTTTTATATAATGGAATATTATTCAGCCATAAAGAAAGATAAACTTGAGACTTTTATAGGTAAATGGATGCAATTCAAGACCACACTCATGGGACTGGGGGAAGATGGCGACCAGGTGAGCAGCAAGGGAGCGAGCCTCTTTGATAAACACCACCAGCTCGAGACAGACTTGGCGAGCGTGAATACCGGGACCTCAGCTGGGAAGTTTAAACTGGGCGTATTTCTCTGAGATGCCGGAGGAGATGTGGTAGGGCGGACCAGGCTGCCGGGGCGAGACGTGGAAAAGTCCCAGACGCTGGGAGCCGGGGACGATCCCCGCGGGGAAGAAGCTGGGATCGGTCCAAGCGCAGTGGGAGCGCGGCCGCCTCGGGCCCCCCCCCCCGCCTCTCGAGCCGGTGCAGCCCCCCGGCGGCTCCCGACAGAGATCGGCTTGCTGGCGGCGGAGACGCCCGGCAATCCCGCGTTTCGCGCGTGTCGGGCG
>PVLD010035565.1:0-11699 GCA_004027595.1 Dinomys branickii | reverse complement strand
CCTGGTACTGGCTAAATAACAGACCTGAGGATCAATGGAACAGACTGGAAGATGCAACCACAACGAAAAACCCACTCAGCTACCTAATATTTGACAAAGGGGTCAACCAAACCCACTGGAAAAAAGAAGGCCTGTTTAATAAATGGTGCTGGAAAAACTGGCTTGCCTCTTGCCGAAAACTGAAAATAGACCCCAGTCTCTCACCATGCACCAAACTCAGGTCAAAATGGATCACAGATCTCTACATTAAAACAGAAACTCTAAATATATTGGAAGAGAAAGTAGGTAAAAATCTTGAAGACATAGGAGTAGGCAGAGAGTTCATGAACAAAAATGAAACTGCAAGGGAAACACTTCAAAGAATCAATAATTGGGACCTCATTCGACTGAAAAGTTTTTGTACATCTAATGAAGTCACCAGCAAAGTAAAAAGAAAACCCACAAAGTGGGAAAAAATCCTAGCTGGCTGTCCCTCAGACAAAGGACTGCTATCTAGAACATACAAAAAATTAAAAGACATGTACCTGTCCAAATTCAAAGACCCAATCCAGAAATGGGCATCTGAGATGAATACACAATTCTCAGACAAAGAAATACAAATGGCAAATAAATATATGAGAAAATGTTCCACATCCTTAGTCATTCGAGAAATGCGAATAAAAACAACTTCGAGATTTCATCTCACCCCAGTAAGACTGGCCAGTATGAAAAAGTCATCTAATAACAGATGCTGGCGAGGCTGTGGAGAAATAGGGACTCTATTACACTGCTGGTGGGAATGCAGACTGGTGCAAGCACTGTGGGGAGCTGTTTGGAGATTTCTCAGCAAATTAGGTCTAGAGGTTCCATTCAAACCAGCTATTCCTCTTCTGGGTATTTTCCCAGAAGATCTGAAAACATCATATCACTCTGATATATGTGCACCCATGTTTATAGCAGCACAATTTATAATAGCTAAAATGTGGAAGCAATCCAAGTGTCCATCCACAGAAGACTGGATTAAAAAATTGTGGCTTTTTTATATAATGGAATATTATTCAGCTATAAAGAAAGACAGTTTTGGGGACTTTGTAGGCAAGTGGTCAAAACTGGAGTCCATACTTATAAGTGAAATAAATCAGCGGTACATGTGCAGGCAACATATTGTATCATTGGTGTATGAACCCGAGGGTGGGAATATAAACTAAGAGACATGAAGGAAATCTGTTGAAAAACAAAGAACAGATGGGACAAGGGAAAGGAGAAAAGAAAGAGACAAAAATGTATGTATGTATATATGAATATACATATATGCAGGAGGGCTCGCATGGTTCTACTATTGTATTATATCACTTAATGCTAAGGAATAATTGATGATGGGTTGTTTGATCAATCTTGTATGTCTGTATGTGTTATCCTGAACACACACTTCGAAGATATCAATATGCAAAGTGGCAACTATTGGTGGTTTTTTGTTTGTTTGTTTGTTTGTTTTTTATTTGTTTTGTTTTGTGTCTTTGGTTTTTTTGTTTTTTTTTTGTTTTTCTGTTTTTGAGAGGATTGTCTGACCAATTTTGCATGTCTGTATATGGGTTCATATATATACACTTCGAAGATATCAATGGATAAAGCAATAACCACTGTTGAGATCATGTCACCTTGTCTGTAGATCAGTTGTGAGTGTGCTATTTTTTATGCTAATTTGTGTCTGTTTGTTAATATGTTTTTGTGCTTTTATTTAAAAAAAAAATTTGGATGACAAAAATCTCACATGATTAGGAACTCTTAAACACATCTGTTGGGAACATAAATTAGTAACGCTCCTTCCTGGAGGTAATTCCTTATCTACCTTTTTATTTAATCTTAGTTTTTTTTTTTTTACTCCTCTGCCCTTGCTTCCCCTCTCTTCCCCTGTCCTTCCCATTGGATTTTGTTATGTAGTCTGAGTTTGCTTGAGTTCATTATCTATGCCAGACTGGCTTTAAATTTCTGATCCTCCTGCCTTAGCCTCCCTGGGGTAACAGGCATGCACCACCACACTGGCTTTGATACAGATGTTCTTGAGGGAATTTATTTTAAGAAAATAATTGTTTGATGTGGTGAAAAATCTAGCTAGGGATATGTTTCTTACACTGTTGATTATAATAATGATTAAGTATAAACAACTAAATGTGTGGCAAAACAAGTGTTGGTTAAATAATTCATCGTACATGCATATTATGGATTGTGACAGAGCAGTTAATAGAAATAAGATTATGGTGGTGGAAAATGATCCCTGTATTAGTTACTCTGCAAATCTGGCTAGTGATTATCTCTGGGTAAGAGGAGTATAAATAGGTAATTTTTTCTTATTTGTGTTTTCTATACTACATTGAATAGTATTTTCATAATAATTTTTAAAAGTTACTAGAAATGAAGGTAGTGCAGGAGAAACATATTTATCAGCACACACCATTCATCTACAGCTTAATGAATCATCACAAAATGAATATACCACTTTTGCCAGCATATAACTCAAACAATGTGTAAGGTATGATAAAAAACATATAAGGAATGTTTAAATTAAAGCAACCTATTAAAGTAATAGATACATTGCTATTAATCCCCTCCAAATCCTCGCCCTGGCTTTGGGTGCACAGGTCTCCTTGTTCTCAGCACTTTCTGAAGCAGCTCTGGAGTCCTCTTTCCTGAGTGTCTTTAGTTGCACTGTCATGGTGATCTTGATGTCCTAAATTGATTAAAAATGTTTACTTTTCATGGTAATTTTGACTTGGGGGAAGAGCCAGAAGTTGCACAGTGTCAGAGGCAGTGAGTAAGGTGGATGAGGACACCCCAGAGTTTTTATATGAGCCTCCTTTCCATTCAGTGGAACTGAGCAGCAGCAGTAGTTCTGATGACATCCATGAAGACACTCACAAAAGAGGACTTCCAGGACTACTTCAGAAGTGGCAAAAACAATGGGATAAGTGTGCTCAGTGAGCAGAGAGGTGTTTTGAAGGGGGTTAATAGCAATGTGTTTTAAATAAATGTTTTTTTTTTTTTGCGGTACTGGGGATTGAACTCAGGACCCTGCGCTTGCTAGGCAAGCGCTTATTCCACTGAGTTATATCCCCAGCCCTAGCAGTGTGTTTTTACTGTTTTAATTTTAATTTACACTTTCTCTGTATATTTCAATCCCACTGGATAACAAGACTCCACAAGCTCCTGTAGGTGCTTTCTAGTCACTAACATCCCTCTCCCTTCCTCACCTCTAATGGCAGAGGCTAGTGGTTGTTCTTGAGACTTCGTATAATGGGAGTCAAACAAGCCTGCGTCGTTTGGGCTTGTCCTTTGGGGTTCATGGCTTCTTTTCAACATTGTATCTGTGAGCCATTCACCCTACCATGTAGGCACAGTTCATTTTCATGTCTTTGTAGTAGTCCGTCATGGACATAAATCACTTTGTTCATCCATTCTACACCAGATGGTAGGGTTGTTTCCCATTTGGTGCTTTTCTGGATAGTGCTGCTGTGATGACCATTTCCACCTGTTCGGGAAGACTTAATGCTGGAAGTGCTGGCTCACAGAGTAGGTTCCTGTTTGGTTTTCCAAAGTGGTTGTACCAACTCACCCATCCAATTTTGCATTTCTTCCTCTGTGTGTTTTAGATACTCTGCACAAGATTTTACCCCCAGATGCTTTGAATGCTCCTGGATTATTTGATGCTATCATGTTTGAAATATTTTTTAACCTTTGTTATGGTTAAAGCTATAGATTGAACGTCAAATACACATTCAAGAAAATTCTGAGTCATTGTCAACATTTAGTGGGGGTACTATGAGATGGTCCTGCACAAACCTCCTTCCTCCATAAACACTTTTAGTTTCTTAGACCTCTTGTGATTAAGAAGAGGTGACATAAAGGAGGATAAACTGGAGACTTTTATAGGTAAATGGATGCAACTCGAGACCATACTCGTAAGTGAAATAAACTAGATACACATGTGTAAACATCCTGTTGTCTCCCTAGGTGAGAAGCTGAAAGAGTAAATAAGATCTAAAATGTACAATAGATATTTTACAGTGGGAAGAAACTTCAAAAGGAAGGAGAAACTGGGATGGAGGAATGGAAAAAAGAAGGGAGGGAAAAGCAAAAAGAAAAAAATATATAAAAGATAGTTAAGATAGTTATACTACTAATTTGTCTTAGGTCATTGAAAGGAAAGACTTGTGCTAATGTTGTTTGGACATTTAAATGCTAATATTTTGTACTCTGAATAACTAATTTAAAGAGAACAATATGCAACGTATTAATCATTGTTATCCTCCTACTATCTTGTTTTGAAATTTTATTTTATTTTAATTTTTCTCTTTAAAATAAAAGAGATGCCAAAGTTTTTCTTCTAGTGAATGTTTTTATTTTCATTTATATTTTATTTTTATTTATAAATAAAAGTTTTTCTTCTTAATAAATTTGAATTACGAGTGTATCGTTTTTTATTTTAATGAACAGGAATTTATTCATAAGGGTTTTTTTTTTTTGAGTAAAAATATTGGAGGCAAATGATAAAAAGTACAAAATCCTCTTAAAGTTACTGCCAGTAATAGATAAGAGATTGGAAGATCTTACAGATAAGCTTTTCTTAAGTCAGTGTTTCACATTTAGAAGTGGAAAGAGCTGAACTGCTGTAAGGCCAGCAAGGCCCTCTGACAGAAGATTCTGATTCCTCAGACCCAGAACGCAAGAGCTTCTCAAAGAAGAACTTCACAGAATGTAGAAGTGGCTGCTGGTACAGAACATCAGGACATCCGATGAGCTAACAAAAGCTTTCAGTGCAAGATCTTTCATTTGAAGAAAAATTAATGAAAGTGGAGGTTGTTTCTGCTGTGTTCCCGGCGCTGCTCCGTTTCCTTTGTCCTTGTCATTTTTGAGCCCCTTTGTCCCTTAGGGCATTCGCTCGGGGCCACCGCTGACTTGGAAGGCCGACGTTTTTCTGCACCCTAAGGAAAGGACCTCGGTCATCCTAAATACGGCTCTGACTCGTGCTATTTCTAAATATTCAGGGATACTAGTGTTGATGTAAAGCCCGGCTAACTTGAAGTTTCTTGACTTCTGTTTCTGGTCAAATTCTAACAAATTACCCCTTTGATTTTCTGTAATATAATTTGTATTTTTTTTTTTTTTTTTGGTGAAGAAAAAATAAATAGCAAAACTTTACAAGGCTGTAGAAAGACTCTTGGAGCATGCCGGGCGGAGCCAGAGGAGAGGGCTGACTGCGGAGGACAGGAGGCCGTCCCTGGCTTGGGTGTGAATGCAGAGTTAGAGGAAGAGGCTCAGTTTCTGGGCCAGACTGGACCCTCAGCATCTCTCAGGCAGCCCTCACTGTTAACTCTTCCTGGCTGGTTACTTCTGAAAGCTGCCTCTCATCCTGCTCGTGACGGCATGTGCATTACGGACGTGCTTCTGATGTGTGACAGAGTGCCTCCTTGTTTGAGTTCTTGGACGTGGTGTGAACATGTTTTCTTTAAGAAGTGGTTTTGGGGCAGGGCTCAGAACTCTGTACTAGGTCTTTAAGAGTCTTTATCTACCAGACAGGGGGAAAGAAAAACTTAGCAGGGTCTGCTATACTTTACCCAGAAACTTTTGGAAAAACTGTACCCTTAGGTAAAATAACTTTTTCAGGTGGGTTGTGGAATGGGTACAGGTCTGGAATCTGTGGTTTGTTTTGCTGTACAATATTCCATCTTTGCTCAGATTATGGTTTTTGCATTCTAAGGGAGCCAAAAAAACATACCCTGTGCTCGATTTGTATAACTATTATGTCAGGTGTGATAAATGCTAATGTAATAATATTGATTCATTCTTTCTGCCAAATCAGAGTGGGCTAGTGAAAATGATAAACAGCCATTAATTTTGCTTTACTTGCAGAGGTAATTTATTATAAGCAAAATGGAAGGTCAGCTCTTAACTACACCTGCAGATACTATCATCAGGGAAATATTTAGGTTTCAGACAATCTTGTGTAAGCCTAAAGTAGCTGTGATTGAATCACTCAACAAACAAGATGAACAGCATGGTGGATAATTGCATGCATGTTCTCCCTGAGCTGCAGGGGAAAATGCTTCTGTATATTTTTCATAACCCAAGCTGCTGAAGTGATCTGACACCTTATGCTGGATGAGGATTGTGATAAGAACCCACATGGGACTTTGTATTTTTCTTTGGTAATATCCATACACACACCTAGAAGGGAGGCAGGTTTTGCTTTAACAAATCAGAAATAACTTCTGATAATTGTATGTTAGTTGAAGTTTGTTACATTATAATTGAAGAGCTGGAAGGAAGGGAATAAAGCATACTGGTAATATCCTCCTAAGCTGTGGAGTGGCACCCAGGACTGCTGTCGCCATGTAGAGCTGCTACTGGAAAATCAGAATTGCTGGATTCCTCCCTCCTGCTCTGATGAGTAGGCAGGAGATAAGTGCTCAGAATGCGGGGTGAGAAAGTGCTGCGGCAAGTGGATGTGGTGAGGCAGACCTCCCAGGTCAAGGCTGGGAGCTCTGCACAGTCACATGCTGAGGCTACTCTGATATCCATGGAGGGGATCTGTTTGGGACCCCTAGAAAAGGAAGGTCAGCCATACCCTCAGGTCCACTGCAATCTGATCACTTACTGAAGTTTCTTTTGTCTCCGAACTACCTTCCTTCTGCTCCAGCTAAGAGCCACATCTCCTTCTTGCTAGAGCATGATACCTAGTGTGTACCGGCACGTGACATTCGCCACTTCTCATCTGATACTGCAGCTGTTTGTTTACTGGTCAGTCTCTCCTTCCTGCCTTTGACCCTCAGCTCTCTGCTAGCCAGGGCAGGTGTGTGCACTCTATAGTCTGTGTCACACATGCAGCATGGTTGTTAACCCAGAGTGGGCAGGGAATAGATCCTGGACGCATGTAAAACCCAATTTATGGTTCTTCCTTGTTCAGGGAATCTCTCTTACTCAAGAGAGATCTCTTACTAAAATGCATCTCTCTTACTAAAATCATTCCAGAAAAGATTTGTTTTCGTTGACTGCTTTTATCTGTGCTTTGCCTCCCTCATCCTTTCTGTTTCTCTCTTACTCCTCCTTTCTCCCTCTCTTTACCTGACGCCTGCCCCGTCTTCACCTCTGCTTCCTCCTTTGCCTCTCTTCACGGTTTCTGTTCTGTCTCTTTCTTTGACACCACTTGCTCATCATATTCTTGTTCTTAGAACCACCCAGAAAGCCACTGAGCTCAAGCTCAACGCTTGCTTTGCCTCTATGTAGAATGTAGCTGGCATCCTTTTGATGTGTTCATTTTGAGATATTTTGCATTTCTCTTTGGCCTACATGTGAACTTGGAATTAGGAGGTAGCAGAGCATTTCTGTGTATCTGTGTTTGTTGGCTGCAAATATAAATACACTTGACATTAAAACTGGCCCCAAGGTGAAGATGGGAGCTTTCTGCCCTCTGAAGAAGGTTCTTTTCTTTCCTGGCTTCCATGAAACATTGGCTCTAATATGGATTTTATTAACAAGGTCTCCTGAAAATGCTAGGCTTTGGCATCAGAAAAATGTGGACAAGACTCTCTGATATTTAGCAGCTCTGTGGAGTTTTCTCGTCTGAAAATCTGGTTTGGAAGCCAGCCTCATAAGGATTTGTGAGGAGTCAGCAGAACACCATTACCACACTGCCTGGCTCTGGCCTGTGTCACCATTGGCTCAGAGGGCCCTTTTTCTCTTATTCCACAATCAATTTCAGCTTTCTTCCTCCCGTCCTCGACTAGAGCAAAACATTGCGAATCTGTCCAATAATTTCTTTACTGCAGGAAAGAACTCCCTTTTTCGTATAGATTTTGCCTTGACTCCCAGTTAGAAAGGGGCCTGAGCCTTAGCACCTGCTTACCATGCCCTTTCCTCTTCCTTTTGGCCCCTGGAAGGATGTCTCGCTACAGAGATAGTTTGTGTTTGCTTCTGGCTGATGATCCAGATGGCTTTGATCCAAGAGCTCTTACATTAATCCTTTATTGAGGGCATTCTTACCCTCAGTGGTAGTGTAGATTTTACTTTGAAACTCAAGTGGAAGTCAGATCTCAATTATGAACTCTGTGATAGATTTTTTTTTATTATTATTTCCACCTAGAACTCATACAGAGACAGAACATCCTCATGGCATGAGACTTTGGGATATCAGCTGTTGCCTGCATTAGTGGTGTGGGGAGTGAGTATATGTTTGTTTACAACAGGCCACTTTGGGTTTCTTTAAAGGATATTTGTGTCATCTCTGATTCACAGGCGGAGATACTGCCAAGTACAAAAGAGTTGGGTTTTTCTAGTCTCCTTAACTGTTTGTTTTGGCAAACAGTGCAGCCTCCTCACCCACCCTCTTCTGATCACAGCCAATGATTACATAACTTTTCAGATCCGAGGTGGGATTTTTTTTTTTTTTTTTCATTTTTGAAAGACTGAGACACGTGGCTCTAAGGGCATCCTCATGAACTCCTAAAACCAGAAGAGGATTAAAAAAGAAAACTATTCCACTTGCTTTCCTCCAGTGAGAACTCCATTTAAATTATCTGAGAAACATGTTGGTAAGTCCTTCTGTTCTTATGAATTAGAAGGCTGTACTCATTGTCTCCTTTAAGACCAAGTCCAACAGAAACATTCTGAATGACTGAACAGATCTTTTAGTGTAATTCGACGGAGCATGGCTTGCATTTCTGTGAATACAGTGGATCAGGAATGAAGCTGCCTTATTTGCTTCATCTCCTTGAAAAGAAGCAGTAGGAAGAATACTTAGATTTTGAAAACATGTGGGTCTGGCTTTACTATGGTTTGTGTCTATGGCTGCATCTGTGGTGGATTTCTTCTCCCTCGAGTATTTTGCAGTTTTGATTTGTGTACTCATCTTCAGTGGACTGTGTTGGTGAAATTCCTTGGTGTTTGATTAAGGATATTTCTCTACAGAGAGGTTTTGTGTTCGCTTCTGTTTGGTGCTACAGATGCCTTTGATATGAGACCACTTGTGTGAATCCCTTATTGAGAGGGTTCTTAATTAAATGACAGTGCAGATTTTACTTTGAAACAGAATGAAGTTCAGATCCCAGTTCTGAATTCCCTGAGAGACTCTTTTATTTGTACCTACAGCCCACAGTGAGAAAAGCATCCTTGCACATGCTGTGTAGTCAGCCTTTGAAGGTCTCGGTTTTACACGGTGCTGTGTTTTTAGTGTCTCCCTCTGAAAAGGTATTGGAAACTTAACCTTCAATGCAACGCTGCCGGGAGGTGGGGCCTAATGGGAGGTGTTTAGGTCACAGAGGAGCGAGCCTCATGAATGGATTAATACCAGTTATAAAGGGCTGGAGGCAGCAATTTTGATCTCTTGCTTTTCTTTCATACTCATGCTCTTCTGTCTTCTACCATGTCTTCATGATGCAGCAAGGAGGTCCTCACCAGGCATGTTCCCTGGACCTTGACTTTCCAACCTCATGAACCGTGAGCCAAAGAATTTTTGCATATAAAGTACCCTGTCAGTGGAATTCTGTTACAGCAAATGTGTTAGAGCAGCACAGTATGGCTTAACATATATGGGGTGCTCTGTTCTCATCCCCCAGCACCTGGGGGTCTCATATTAAACGCTCAGCTACCTGTGGCCCTAACAATCCAAACTTCTGGATTTTACAGCTTCATCCTTGTGGGCTGCCTGAGACCCAGCACCTGCTCACCATTTAGTTTCCTTTCCATTTACAGCCTCTGGGCCTATCCTTTTCTCTCTGAGCTCAACCAAGCTTGTAAAATCATGTTTATTGCATTTTACCGAACACTTGCAGGTATTTTATATTGGGAAAGTTTCTAGGTTGTCAAGTTGAATATATTTGTCAGGTTGAAAAAATAGAAGTTAGATTTGAAGATTTGGACTGAAGTATCAGCTCCAGTAATTGTTTCTCTGGCTTTGTGGAAGTGATTCTGCCTCTGAAAGTTTGAGCTTCTTTATAATGAGAAGGAAGCTCTGAGTGCTCTCATAGAGCACTTCACATGCCCAAACTTCATACAAATGCATATTCACATTGTAAAAATGGCCTTCTCTGTATGCTCTTGGTGCTCTGCTCTGGGTTCCTGTTGGACAATGTCCCCTTCTCTAGCTCATGTGAGTGCAGACTGGTAAGGCTCACAGCACCTCTCTTCTGGAGAACTGTGTCTAAATTGACATCTCAAACAGCTTCTCCAGAACTGTGTTTGCTTTCCATTGCTGTGACAAAGTATTTGTGATAAATCAGCCTCAGGGAGAAAAGATTTATTGTGGTACATGGTTTCGGATGTTTCAGTCCATAATTGCTTGGCTTTAAGCACTCTGGGCCTGTGGCAAAGCGGAACATCATGCCAGGAATGAAGCCGCTCATCTCATGGTGGCTGGGATGGCGGGAGGAAGAAGCTACTGGGGACAGAATATAGCCTTCAAAGACATGCCCCAGTGACCTACTTCTTCTCACTAGGCCCCTTCATAAAGCTTCCACCACCTTTCAGTAGCTTATTCCGTATCAGTTCATCAGTGGGTGAGTCCATTGGTGAGGTTTGAACCCTCACAGTCCAATCACCTCCTAAAGTTCCACCTTTGAATCCTGCTGCACTGGGGACCAAGTGGTCAGTACAGGAGCTTTCGGAGGACATTGAACATCCAAACTATAATAGGAACTTAGACAAGATATCAACACAATGTTGTTTTATCCTCAACCCCAGTTCTTACAAACAGAAATTACTTCAAAAGCCTAGAATTCAATAAATCAGCACATGACAAATAAACCTGTCATGTTTTTGGAATTAGATGAATTATCCATGCTTGATATTTTAATTGTTTTACCTATGAAAACACAATGTATATATGAGTTTATTTAAAATTCAGTGGAACTGTGTTTTGGTGGATCTGGGAATAGAAGTATGGGCAGGAATGATTATGGGGATCAAACCAATTGGAAATTAAAGACTAAGGACTGTAGAGATCACTTTAATATACATAGTGATGATATCCTCTCTTTGTGTGTGTGTGTGCACGCACGCGTGTGTGTGTTACTCCTTTTTGGCTCTAAACTGCAGCCAGATTTGTACACACTAAGAATTAAGGATATGGATAAAAGGAAATGCTGACATGTTGTCTCAAGTTTTGTGTTTGGGAAACCAAGGTATTCTCAGGAGTTAAGATGTTCCTTGAGTTAAATAAGCAAGAACAGTTTTAGATCGGAGACTCTGAGAGGGATTTTAGAACTCAGCAGAATGATGAGCCCCAGAAGTTGTTTCAGTATCTTGCCAGAACAGATTCTAATTCAACATCTCTGAGCTTTATTGGTCTCATCTATGACGGGATAATTTTTCTGTAGAGCTTAAACATGCCTGTTGCATTTTCTCCTACAAGACTCCCACTAAGTGGACATTATTTTACATTATTGATGATGATGGTGTGAAAAATTTCATTATTATAATCATTTTCATCATCATTAAGGACTGTGATTTGGGTTTTAGAATTCTGTGGAGTACAGTAACCCATAGGCTTTAATTATTTATTTTTTTTTTAAATTTTATTTTAAAGACAAAAGAATGGAGACATATGAACCAGAAAAGCCATAAACAATACAGAAAATACAAAGTTATACAGAATATAGTAGGGAATTAGAACTGGATGTTGTATTACATAGTTATCTTCACATTAGTTAACACAAAAACATTAAAGGAAA
>PVLD010035564.1:0-11714 GCA_004027595.1 Dinomys branickii | reverse complement strand
GTTGGCACCCCTTATGATCCAATCACCATCCCAAAGCTCCCCTTCTGAACAATACATGAGCCTTGGGGAACATTTTAGATCTACACCATAACAACTGACTTAAACCACAGTTAAATTTTTATCTAACGAAAAATCCAGTAATGGGGTGACAAGTTCCCTTCTGGGGTTGAAAATGGTTCTAGCAATGCAGCTTTTCCATTATATATATATATATATATATATATAGAGAGAGAGAGAGAGAGAGAGAGAGAGAGAGAGTGTGTTGGAATCAAAGTCAGGACTTTGCATATGCTAGGAAAGTGCTGCACCACTGAGCTCTCGCCCCAGCTCCACAACATCCTGGTTTTGACTGAAGTATACCAGCGAAACCTAGACTCACACAGATCTACAAGCCCTACCACGGTCATTTGGGCATAGGAGATTAGGGCATGGCAAAACGGCTGGGGAAGTAAGCATGACCTGTTAATTACAAAATCCCAGAACACACATGCAGTAGTTCCCAAAGCCCTGTAAGTGAACTTCTCATGAGAACTTGAGCAGCTTTTCTTTTCTTTTCTTTCTTTCTTTTTTTTTTTTTTATGGTACAGGGGATCAAACTCAGTACCTTGTGCTTGCCAGGCAGGTGCTTATGGCACTGAGCTATATCCCAAGACCTCTTTTCTTTTCTTTTCTTTTCTTTTCTTTTCTTTTCTTTTCTTTTCTCTTTTCTTTTCTTTTCTTTTCTTTTCTTTTTTCTCTTCTCTTCTCTTCTCTTCTCTTCTCTTCTCTTCTCTTCTCTTTTCTTTTCTTTTCTTTTCTTTTCTCTCCCTTTCTTTCCTTTCCCTTCCTTTCCTTTCCTTTCCTCTTTCCTTTCCTTTCCTTTCCTTTCCTTTCCTTTCCTTTCCTTTCCTCTTTTCCCTTTCCTTTCCTTTCTTTTCCCTTTCCCTTTCCCTTTCCCTTTCCCTTTCCCTTTTCCTTTTCTTTTTTTGAGACTATCTCTCTTTGTAATTCAGGCTGGCCTTGAACTCATGATTCTTGTGCCTCAGCCTCCCAAATCCTGGGATTACAGGCATGCACCATCACACCCAAATCATTGAGCAAGTTTTCAACAGGATGGCCTAGACCTGACCTCAGCCTGAGGGGTGGGATCCCACCACTGCCTCTCTGGGCCAGTATGTGGAAGTTTTCATGGGTCTCCTTGATTTGGGCAGTAGAAAAGGTTACAGACACAAAGAAGGACTTGCTATCATGGCCCTCTTCATGATAACCCACCAGACTTCCTCCATGGCATGCTTTTATTTTGCTTTTTCCTCTTTTATTCAACCTAAGGTCACTCTGCACAGCCAGTTTCTCTATCACTCTTCATTTTTACTTTTTCAAGTAACCTTTGGCATTGCTTTTTGCTCATTTTGTCCAATTCTTTGTTCAAGAGGAGAAAAACCTGGAATCTAATTCCAGAAGGAGCGGTGAGCAACCCAGAACCCGATAACGTCTATTTCCTGGGCCACTTTTACAAGGAGCGTCGGATAACAATTCCACCCCCGTTACCAGTGGCACAAGTAGGAAGAGGTATTTTGTTTTGCCTTCTTTTGCAGTACTGATGATGGAACCCAAGGCCTTCACACTGAGCTACATCCCTAGGATGCACAAACACACACACACATTGCCTTCTTTTAGACAGCATCTTGCTAAATTGGTCAGGCTCTATCGCCCTGCCTCAACCTCCAAGGATGCTAGGGTTATAGATGTGCACCAACACACCCAGTTGGGAAGAACTATTAGACCCAATTCTGACAGCTGATACATGAGAGTACAAACTAATGGCTACATGTTGGCAAATTCTATCTCCTCTTCTCGGGCATAGACTGAGACGACATTTTGTAGGCACTCTTCCTGTTAGGTTGGGCCAATGAAATGTGGAGGAAATAATTGCCACTTTGGAGCGTTGCCCTAAAATATTAAGTGAGATCCTGAATTCAGTCTATTCTATCCATTTACCCATTTATTGTAGTTTAGGGTTTTTGCAAGAAGAAACAATACAGGGCATATATTTTATAAGATTACTTATAATACTCACCCAAAGAGTCATATACAAAGAGAGTGCAGAAAATCTGTCCACACACACTGAATACCAAAGAATCCAGCTGAGAGCCTGGATCCCATGGAAATGTCCTGCACAAGTCGAAATGAAGACCTAGAGCCCGTAACCATGCCTCCCACAAGTCCGACTAGAGGCCTAGAGCCCATAACCATATCTCAGGCAGGTCTGTTTTATGGATCAGCAGTGGGAAGGCAGAAAGGTCAGCGGTGAAAGGAAGTCTGTGCAAGTGGGACGAAGGATCTGCACTAGCAGGCTGAAGGAGATGAACTGGAGCCAGGAAGCAACACTCAAAGTAAGAACCCGAGTTCCCCCCAAAAGTACCACAGCCATCCTCAGCAACAGTGAGGTGCAGAGCTCCTTTGACGATGCACAAAGCCAATGTGACAAGCTTCTCCAAGAGACTGAGAAGTGCACCATCTTCCTCTCCAGAGCCAGGAAGCAATGCTCAAAGTGAGGATCAGAGCTCCCCCAAAGTGAACCAAAGCCGTTCTCAGTGACAACAGGTCCCGAGCTCCTTGGAAAATGAGAACACTGAGTTCATCAGGAAAGCCAGCATGACGAGCTCCTCCAAGAGAACCAACAGCTCCTTCAACTTCTAATAGCTCCCAACAGCTTCTGTTAGCTCCCCACAGCCTCTTTCCTTCTTTTCCAGTTCCGTTCTTGTGCTGCTAGCAACAGTCCTCAGGTGGGCCTCCCACACCCAGCACCACACTGGTTCAATGCATCCAGGTGTGACAAGTTGACCACCAGTTGTCAATCCACACCATGGAACTGAAAGAAAATGACTCTGGGATGGCAGAAGTCTATGAAAAGAGGTTCCTAGATCCCTCAGAGACACCCATCATCTGGAACTGGGATTTGAGTGGGGAATGAACACACATTGTATTTAAAGTCTTGGATAGTTAGGTTTTGTGCTACAGCATATAACATTCATTACCATGATGAAACAGAGAGGGACTCTCTGGACAAGATTTTATTTATTTTTTAATTAAATTAAATTAATTAATTAATTAATTTTTTGGCAGTACTGTGGATCAAACTCAGCACCTTGTGCTTGCCAGGCAGGCACTTATTCCACTGAGCTATATCCCCAGCCCAAGACTTTATTTCTTAAAAAGACATATAATGAAGAGAAAGTTCCTATTCTGCTTCTAGACACATTTTTCAGCCATGGAAGGGAGCCAGCCTGTGTAGGAAACAGAGTAGAAAGAACTTGTGTGTTTGATGAGGTCAATGATCTGCTCTCATTGGATTAATCAACTCTCTCACTGGATTTTTTGTTTTGTTTTGTTTTTTGAGGCAGGGTTTCACGATATATTCCAGGCTGGCCTTGAGCTCACTATGTAGCCCAGGCTACCGTTGAACACATGATGATCCTCCTGCCTCAGCCTCCTGAGTGCTAGGATTACAGGCATGCAATGCCACACCTAGCTTCTCGTTTTTTTTCTTTTATGTCTGAGAACAAATTCATTACAATTTGAAAGAGTAGATTCACAGTATTTGCACTCAAAGTCATCTGAACTGATACTGAACCAAGTCTTGAGACCAGGTATCTTTGAAATGAAAAGAGTTATTCAGCTGTACAGATGGTAGCCAGGAAAAGGGAGCACTACATCCTAGGACAAGTTAGCAAACTCCAAGAGCAGGGTCACATCGCTGTTGGAAACAGCGCACTAGAGCTAAGACTGTTTTTTTTTTTTAAGTAGTTCTTTTTTTTCTCTCTTCTTTTTTTTTTTTTTTTTTTTGTCTGTTTGAGACAGGGTCTCACTAGGCAGTTCAGGTTGGCCTTGAGCTCACTTTAGTCCAGGCTGGCCTTGAATTTGTAACAATTCTCCTGCCTCAGCCTTTCAAGTGATGGGATTACAGGCGTGTGCCACCAGGCCCAGGTAAGACTGTTTTTGTAAACACTGGGGAAGAAAAGCACTGCACCCCATGCTGGCCCTCAACAGAAGGGATGAGATCACAGAGTGAAGAAAACTTTGGGATAGGAGGGTTGTCCATAAAAAGCCACTGATGTTTCTAGATCGCTTGGGGTTTAAAGGTCCCTAAAGTTCATACATAAACAGTTGTGATGGTCTGAGGTCTAAAGCAAGGTGAGACAGGAGATTAGGGCATGGCAAAACTGGCTGGGGTAGTGTGACCTACGAATTATAAAAGCCCAGGACACATGTACAGAGGAGTTCCCAGGACCCTGCAAATGGGCTTCTTGTGAGACCTTGAGCAGGTTTTACATAGGATGGCCTAGACCTGATGCCAGCCCGAGGAGTGGATGATAAGAAAAAGGACGTTCCACGTTGTGCTTTTGGCCACTGGTTTCTGTTTTGCATAGGTGCCCCACCCTGCCACTATAGGGTATACAGAACTTCTTTTCCTACTTTTACCTAGCCCAAATTTTCTCTGCACAGCCTGTTTCTTTTTCTACCTGTGGTGGACTGACAACTGTTGGTCAACTTGTAATACCCACCTACACTGGATCAGTGTGGTGCTCAGTGTGGAGAGGCCCACCTGAGGATTGCTGCCAACAACATACAAAGGTGAACTGGAAAGTGATAAGTCACAAGGCAGCCAGCCCCCTCGTGAGAAAACTTTAACTCTCAATATTTCTTCCCTTCCCTTCCCTGTTCCACTTCAGTTTCCCTCGGCCAAAGAAGCCAACTCCACCCTCATCTGTTTTGGCAGGACTCTGATGAACTCACCTCACTGGGGCTGTTCTGGCCCACCCTCCCCCCACTCAGGTTGTTCTGACCCACAGACATCCTCCCCCCCCCCCCCCCCCCCCCCCCCCCCCCCCCCCCCCCCCCCCCCCCCCCCCCCCGCTTGGGCTGTTCTGGCACACTGACACCCACCCTGAAAGAGTTTAAAAACCCATGCTTTGCTCAGCTTGAGGCTGCCTTGGTCCACTTGGCAGCTTGCTACTTTGTCCACTCCCCACAATAAAGACCTCTCATGACAGAAGGTCTGGTCTGCTTCCATGTGGGTTTTGGTTCTATCAGAAAGGAAGGTGAGCTGTTAGTTCTCCTGGAGGAGCTTGTTATACTGGTTTTCCTTATATGAACTCAGCTGTTCTCATCATTAGAGGAGCTCAGGACCTTGTTGTTGCTGAGGATGGTCACGGTTCTTTAGGGGGTTGATGGGGGGTGGGCTCTGGTCCTTACCTTAACTGTTGCTTTCTGGCTCCTGTGAAGATCCCTCAGCCTGCTGGCACAGAGCCTTCATCCCACTGGTGCAGATTTTTTAGCTTCCACCACTGACCTTTGGGCCTTCCCAGTGCAGATCCTTGATACAAACTTGCATGAGACATTGCATGGGATCTTGAATTCATGGACAACATTGCCATGGGCTCTAAGTCTTTAGCTGGACTTCTGCAGGATATTCCCACAGGATCCAGGTCCTCAGCTGGATTCTTTGGGTCCCTAGTGTGTGGACAGATCTCCCACATTCTTTTACATTTGACTCTTGTGGTGAATATTATAAAATAATCTTATCAATTAATGTGTCCTATATTAAATCATTTCCCTTCCAAATTCAGACTACAACACTACTCTTAATAAAACTTTGCTACAATTTCTACTTGTCTTGACCAATTCTCTGCTCAGGACAGAAAGAACCTGCCACCTCCAGAAGGAAACCACAGCTGCTTTTCTCTTGCTGTCAGGTGTTCACTTGTGATTCATTGCTCATCCTACAGAAGAGCCTGGATTTTATCTGCTCAGTTCCTCATGCCTGATTCTCCTTTGGTTTCTCTCTAATCTTTCCTCTACTCCTACCCAGGAGCAGAGGTTTTAACAATGTAAGCTAATCACATTACTATAGGCAGCTAAATTAGATAAAAGTAATATACAACCAGAAAGGGCCTGGGCTCAGTGGAGGGTGGAGACATACGAATTGTGGCTGGAGTCACATCTGAAGGAGACAAGACCTCAAGAGTAAAGTCATGATAGCCAGATTTACACATTTCCCTAAGGATGAAAGGAAGCTTGAGACTATACTGTAATTAGTATCATCCTTTGGGATTTCTTATAGAAATAGACCATTACCTTACTAGAGGTAGACCATCCTCTCTCACCCACTAAGACTAAGACTGAAACTAGGGCTAAGATGCCTGAAATGACTAAGAGTAAGTTTAAGACTAAGCCTAAACCTAAGCCAAAGACTAAAAGACAAGACTAGGACTATGGATTTAAAATGTGAATAAAATAAAATATCAAATGTAATGAGTGCTTAGTCTAAACATCAACATTTTCACATTGGCTGTTTACTTGCTGAAAAAAACCTAAGAGATAACATCAGAAATAACAACATATGTGAACTACAATTAAAATACTAATAGAACTCTATAACAAAAATAATTTTTGCTTCAACTGTCACAGCCAAGGCAGTTTTCACACATGAAAAATTGCATGTTCCATACACAAGTATTGCTTACACTGATAGAATGTGTTTTTTCTGTCCTTTTTTGCAGGACACAGTTGACATGTCTTGGGTTTTCCTGTTGTTGTAGTAGGTGTTTGGGATGCTGTACCTGCCTGTTCACTTGGCAGATAACCAGTGTGCTCCAAACTTTTTGTGTAGTTTTACCTGTGCTGCAAATTGTCTCTTATGAGTTTCAGTCCCAATGCTCTCAGAAATTTCTTCCTGGTATTTTGCACTCATTATTTTCCTCATAAACTATCAAACTATTTGCACCACACATGTTTAGGATTGAGTGAAACATGACCATTGGCCAACGTTTTGTGCTTCAAGTGGCATTGCAATTGTTGCATAATTCATCAACAACATCTACTTCACTTTTGGTTTTGTTGTAAAGTTTCCATCCCAGCCTTCTGTTTTGTTGAGGTTTTTCTATCAATATTTCCATCGTGGTGCAATATTGATATCAACAGTACCAGTTCTATTGTTTTGCTTTTTGAGACTGGGTCTTGCTATGCAGTTCAGGCTGACATTGAACTGATTATGTAGGTGATCCTCTTGCCTCAACCTTTCCAGTGCTGGGATTACAGGCATATGCAACCATGCCTGGCTAGCTTCCAGTTTGTTTTTCTTTGCCTTTTATTAGGCTAATGTAAATCTTTCTGAAATGCAAAGATGGTAATATACAATTTTGTTTGAATTTGCAACATTTCATTTGGAATTTTTGCTTTGTTCCTGTGTAGAGTTCCTGTACTTGTCAACTTGTGCTCTGTTAGCAAATGTAACATCAACTGGAAACCAGTAAACCAATTGTTGAATGTCATATTAGGAAATGGGAGCAACAAGTCTGTTCACAATACAATTCAGTTTATTACTATATGAATAAGGACCTGATGGCTGAGTTCCAGAATAAACGTCTAAGTTGAAAGCATAATAAGTCTTCACATCTAACAAGGCATACATTTTTATGCCATCTTTTGACCCATCGCTCTTCCAGAAGTCTTTTATGTTCTTGTGATTACTATAAGAAATCCCTGCTAAGTATGGCAGATCTATGAATGCTTTCAGTTCACCTAGTGAGGTGGCATAAAAAATATCTTTTAAAATATGGCTATTGGTGCACACAGAATGTATTATTTGTGGCTCAGTCTCTGTGTATTTCACAGCACCTTGTAGCATTTTGTCTTTCTGTTTAATACCTTTCACCCCTGCCAAGACCCTCACTATATTTCCTGATCTAGTGCTAACATTGAATTATTTCATTTGGTTGCATGGCCATTTTGAAACATTTCAACTAGTAAATATATACTCACACTTTCATGAGATGGAAATCTGAATCAAGGTCTGTATTCACTGAGTCTGTATCAGCCAATTCTTGCTCCATTTCACTGTCACAGGAACTTTGGCTAACATGGCCAGTGTCAAAGTCATCATCCTCTTCATCATCACCCACACCACTTGTCTGTTATGAAAGCATGTATTTTACCATAATGGGTGATCTTCATCATCCATGTGTAAATAATCTGCTGTTTCACTTTTGACCTGCTCCAAAACCTGGAAGTTTGGTTTTTCATGTGCCATTCTTTTTTTTTTTAAACAAATCCTCCAGTGGTGTGGGTATATTATACCACTTGTGATGCTCACATGTAAAAACTGTTTCACAGAGCATAACGTGGGTGTAAATGCTGGTTTGACACTTTTACACATGTGCACACACCTTGCCTTGCATCATACCAAGTGGGTGGGCCGGGGATATAGCTCAGTGACATAAGCGCCTGCCTGGCAAGCGTAAGGTCCTGAGTTTGATTCCTGGTACCGCAAAAAAAAAAAAAAAAAACAAGTGGGTAAACACAAAAATTCCTCCCTGTATCCCTCAGGGAAAGGTACTGAGATGTACAGATAGCTACTATTATGCAGAAGTAAAATTTACAGTAGAAAATAAGGGATATGGATGTGGCACCCTATTATGCTTGGAGGGTTAAAGTGGGGCACTTTTAAAAGTCAAATAGGGGGAGCTATTAATAATAATGCTGGGCCAGCAGGTATAATTCCTGACAATCTCAAGCAAATCTCACATGTGGTCGTGCTCTTGGGAGGATCTGGAACTTCATCTTGTGGGCAATGGAAACCATTAAAGAGTTACAGCACAAAAAAAAAGTATGCATTTTTCTCTCTTTCCTTTTTTTTGAGACAGGGTCTTGCTATGTCATTCAGGCTGGCCTCAAACTCACTTGAAACTTGCCTTGAACTCACAGTGGTCCTCCTGCCTCAGCCTCCCAGTGCTTGGACTACAGGTGTGTGCCACCACGCCTGGTAAGGATGCAGTTTTCAAGATGACTGGCTTGTTCAAGAGACCTATTATGGGACTTCCGGGAAGATGGTGACTGGGTAAGCAGCAGAGAAAGATCCTCCTGGAGGATTGCCACCCAGACACTGGAATATAGCAACATGAGAAAGACAGGAAAGAGAGAAATGTGTACTCTGAACCCAGGAAGGATCTGAAATGAGAATTGAAGCCCTCAGAAAGACCAAACAAGACCTCTTCTGGAGGAAAGGCTCAGAGGGCTGCCATGGTGCAGTCGGAGGAAGAGGAGGCAGAGAAGGAGGGAGTCACCACTCCACACACTTGGCCCCTCCCTCATTCTGGCACTCACAGCTTCATCTTCAGAGACCCATGCTCATGGGAGCCTCCCGACTCGGCCAGGGGAGAGCAGAGTTCTGAGAGCTGGTCCAGGACTGGAAAGGAGAAAGCGCAACCAGGAAAAGAGGCAATGGCAGTCAGGAGGTGTTGAACCCAGTGTGAGGATGAGAAGTTACAACAGCCACTAACACAGAATCCGCACCCTGCAACAACCTTTCTAATCAGCTCCTGGAGGCAAGGTGGAGTCAAAGCAACCAGTACACAGCCTGCCACACACAGCTCTACACCTGCCCTGAGGCTGTGGTCTCCTACCTCTCCACTGTGTGAGCAACTACCAGTAGAGAGCAGCGGCAGTGACCCCAGGGGCACAGCAATTCCCAGGGATCCAGCCAAAGAACAAACAGAAACTGGAGCACAACAGTAAGAGACAGCTGCAGATGGAGGTGGATCACACAGCCCCACACCCCTCTCACTCTAACACCAAGAAGGAAGATGAGCTCAGTTACCAGGCTTCAGCTCCCACCTTGAACTCCCTCTCTGAACACCTTGAGTCTTGCTGGCCCAAGTACTCAACGTGTGTCCCTGACAGCAATGGGCTGAGTCTACAGGCTTCAGGACTCACCCTAAACTACAAATATGAGCACCAAGAGGGTCTCCATACTGCTTGCATATACGAACCTTGTATGAATCCATAACAACAAATTACACGAAAAGCAGCAGTCCAGGAGTCTGAGAGACAACAACATACTCTACACAGAAGACCTGAGAAAATCCTCCAGTTCTCTTCTAGAACTAATAACTAAACTTAGTACACACCCTGGACTACCACAGTGAGCATGAGTGGGGGAGACTTCACGCCACTTTAGCCCAGCATCGTTAAGTGCGCCCAATGCCCAGCTGCAAGGGGTGGGGAATGGAAACACTGGAGATTGGGAGGTGGGAGGAGGTGAAGACTTGGAACTAGGGTGCAGACCCGGTTCTCTAGCTGGGTGGGGACAGCCTCCAAAGAGTCATAGGCAGCCTGCAGGGAGACACTAGTGGTCGAGAAGGGGACCCTGGGCGCCTTAACAGGGAGCTCAGTAGCCTAAGAGGGGAGGGGGCTCCCTCCAGACTACATGAGAACCCTGAAGACCTGGACGGGGCTTCCAGCAGCATGGTGATGAGGCAGAGCCAGGTGGTCCACTGGGGGTGATCCTGTGGACTTGACCTGGCCCCCCGCAGTGCAGTGATGGGGTGGATCCAGGTGGTGCACTGGGAGCGACTCCATGAACTTGACCCGGCCCCTGGTAGAGCCTTGCTGGGGCGGAGCCCAGCAGTCTACTTGGGCGACCCTAAGGACTCAACTGGACCTCCGGATGCGATGTATAGAGGCAAGGTCTGGTGGTTCACTGGGTAACCCCACTGACTCAACTGGACCCCTCATGCCCTTGAGGGTTTGTCAATAGGAGCTTGACCATAGTAACCTGGATTCCTGCCTATCTACTGTCTTTCAGCATGGGTGCTTTTCCACCTCCTGCCATAGCAATTTGTATACACCCATATATGTTACAGCATAATTTGAAGCAGCCATGTCTCTGCCCAAGGTGAGAGTCTGAGGGAGTAAATAAACCCCAAAGTACAATTATTATCAGAGGGAAGATGACTGATTGGGTGGTAGAACAACGGAGATGAGAGTGGAGAAAACTGATTAATCATACGAGCCATCATCTGTATAACTGAGTAGCAAATGTAAGGATGACATTATGTAATACAGTATCCAGTGCTAATTCCCTACTATCTTCTCTATAATTTTGTATTTCCTGTATTGTTTTTGTTATTCTGGTTTATATGTCTCCATTCATTTGTCTTTAAAATAAAAAAAAGAGACCTATTATGTAACATAGCAACTAAAGTTACTAACAATGTACAGTGTACTGGAGAACTGCTGAGAGAGAAAGTTTCTAGTGTTTTCTCTAGAAATAAACATGTATTAGCTTAAACTAGCCACTTTACAATGTACATATATTTCACAATACCATGTTGTACAACATGAGTATATAGAATGTTGACTGAAAGGATTAAAGAAGATTATTCTCAATCCAGTGTGGAAAAAAAAATAGGGGCAATAGTGGTTTTATAAAAAACAAATGCTGAGTGGAGCAATCTGCTAGGTAATTGCATCTACAAATACACACACACACACACACACACACACACACACACACACATATTTCACTATACTATATATACTTTTTTTTTCACCAGTACTGAGCACTGAACCAGGGACTCACAGATGCTAGGTATGCCATTGAGCTATCTTCTCAGCCTTCCATATATTTTTGCTCTTAAGTGTTAAGATTAAACCCGCTCCATGGGAGACTTCCGGGAAGATGGCGACCGGGTACGCAGCAGAGAGAGAACCTCCCAGAGGATTACCACCCAAACAATGAAATATAACAATATGAAGACAGAAATAAGGACTTCCGGGAAGAAGACGACCAGCCGAGAGAGCGAGTGTGGAGGGAAGAACGGCTTCAGCTCCTGAACCCGACAGAGAACGCGCTACTGGGACAAACTGCACCAAACCGGGCAGCGCTCCGGGAT